>JAAAKE020093798.1:16183-36531 GCA_010014785.2 Anisolabis maritima | reverse complement strand
TCTCCCATGATTAATAAAAACTTTGTTAGGATAGAAAGCACCCTGATATGGGAATAATCAATTTTACCGGAGGTGGCGGCAGAGGCAGTGGCACTGCCAACTAAGACATGAAGAAGAGAGAATTGCAGGGCTGAAACGTACCATTGTACTCACCGGGACTGCCCAGGAAAACCGATGAGTAGAGAACTCCTCGACGAGCATCGCTGGCAGCTCGAGCCTCCGCAGGACTTGGCCATTCTCGACGGGGACACCATTTGCCTGGGGGGGCACACCAAACAGATGTTGCAGCAAGAGCACACCAGCACATTAGCATATCAGAACACCAACACACCAGCATAGGGCACAAAGCACACCAGGACACCAGAACGCACTCACCAGGTTAGCTCGCAGTTCGTCCTTTGCACTCTCTGTCTTTCTGAGATCTTAGATCTTAGTCATACCAATATTTTATTCTAAAAAATGATAGCAGTTCTGGTGGCTTACTTCATTTGGGGTGTATATGGTGTAATTATTAGAAATCTAAGAATTTACTAAATCATATGGACCAGGATGAATTTCCTTTCCACCATGAATGTTTTTCAGCTTATTGAATGGGAATAATGAAATCGATTGTTGGTGTGATTATCAATATCGATAGATTATGGACAAGCTATGTCTTACAAAAGAAAAGTGACCAAAAGTAGAAAATTCCATACTATGTAAAGCTTTATGGAATTTAGTATTTTTATCATCTAATTAGAACGTAACGCTTAAACCATAAGCTCCTGATACCGATGTTGTTTGTAAATTGTGTTACCATGAGGTGCTTAAATTGGTGCAAGGTATGTAACCCATGTGATCGACTCCCTAATGGGATTTTGGATTAGCTCAGTTCCTCTGATCGGACTACGATTTGTTGATTAGAAATTAACAACAGACGAATTTATGCACCTACTGCTACTAATGAAATGAACCAAACTTCTTTTTCTCATTTTTTCTAATGCCCTCTAAATTTCTAACTCCAAATCAGTATTTTTGCCCTATGTAATCCATAATTTCAAGACATTTTTATTTGGAATGATTTTAATTTTCAGTCTTAGACCATGATTTGGACTTGAGTCTTATTGGAGAGGGGTGAGATTCCCCCCTTCTTACACCAGGAGACATTAATGAAAGATTGGAGAATTTTTGGCGATAAGCTGGATTTGAACCCAAATTCAGTTCCAAAATCCGAAGCTTTATCTATACGTTTTTTTGACGTTTTTATTTATTAATAATTATAATTAGAGGAAGCATGTGCTTATATACAAATTTTTGAAATTTTTGGATTTCATGTTTATAAAATTTAATTATATATAAGAAAATAAAAATTATTTAATAACTACGATGTTATAGAAATTTAATTAAATCGTTGGAACAAGAGCTTCCTTGTCAATTCGAGAAATGGAAATTAACAATAAATATCTGTTTTCATTAAGGGCCAGATGTTATTTATTTACAAATAGACTAATTATATTAGATATCCTCTTGAGGTTTCTTTTAGAAAAGTAAAACATTAAATACCCGTCTCAAATTTTTCCTATTTAATTATGTAGGGTGTCCAAACAAACAGCCAGCCCTTTGGGTCTTTAACAGGGGGGAAGGGAATGAAATATTTAATTTTTATTTAAAGTTTTTAGATTAAAAATAAAACGTGACAGTCATATTGTATTTATTTTAAATAGGGATTTTAATATAATTATGAAAGATGAAGAAAATTTAAAGGAACATATGTAAGATTACAAATTAAAAGCAAGCATCGTATAAATCAGAGCTTCCCAACCTTTTCTAAAGTGCGGTAAGTAAATTTTTTTTTGCGGAACACTTACCTAAATTCAAATGAAATAAGATCATTGTCTATTATATAGTTTTATTTTAATATTTATTTATTAATATTGGACAGTTACAATTCCAATACAATACAATAAATACAATATTTATAATCATGTTTTAATATTTACTAAATCTCTTTCACACACAAACAGTAATTTTAAGTACGATAATATTAATAATAGCAAAACCTTGTAATTTATCCCATTACTGCGAAATGCTTACGGAACACTAGTGCTCTGCACAACACCGTTTGGGAACCACTGCTATAAATAATAACTGTAATTGAAAGAATGTTTTGGAGAAAGAATTTAAAAAGGATGACGGATCTCACAAAAACTTTAAGTAAATATTATATCTTTTAGCGACCAAATTTGAAGAGATATTAATCTTGTTACTTTCATCTCTTTATTATGGGGCAGAAGGGGGGAGGGTGGGGGGGTTGGAAAAAGAAAAAACGAGATCAGGTCGCATGGCTTGTCGCTTAAATTTTCTACTTTTTTGTAATTCCACAGACAAAACTCCAGATTTAGACGATTATCCACTTTATAAAGTTGTAATCAATCTCCTCTCTAAACTTTATGTATTTTAATAAAGAAAACACCAAACAAAAAAATATTTTAAATTGTTGTTTCTGGATGGATGGCAGCCAGGGTAGAATAAAGGCGAGAGAAACAAGGCGACTAACGCTCGGTTTCTTTCTCAATCATTTATTGCTCCAAACAAGTGTCGCCGTTTCAGTCGCGTCGGACTAGCGCCTTTATTCCACCCTGGGTGCCATCCATCCTGAAACAACTCCTTAAATCATTTTTTTCAAAATTTAAAGATGATTTTGTATAGCCAAAATAAAAGACTAACAAAAAGATGAGGAGAAATGCCAGTCCTTTTTGTGATTTTTCTTTCAGATGAAATGAATTGCTCTAATGTCTCTTGGCTTTTATGTATATTGAATTTAAATGTATTTGACAAATAAATGAATTGGTGTTTATTTATTTTTAAGAAAATAACTTCAAAAGACTTAAAAAAAATGACTCGGGGACAGGGGCGTTGCAATTCATAAATTATTATTAAAATTACTATTAATGTTATAAATATAATTATACAATATATGATATAATAATAATAATTATTATTAATTTATATAACATACAACCTAATAAAATTAGGGCGTATTGAGAATAATATCTTAAAATGAAAATTAATAAATATCAATTCAAAAATAAATAAAGCCGGGGGGAATTGGAATAACTAAAAACCCCGTCGTTACTCCGCTTGGAGGGCATGAAACGGTCGCCAATACACTTGAGTGTTAAAACAAAATAAATTTTGGATATTAACTTTAATTATATTTGCAGTAATAAATAAAAAAAAAAATAGAAAAAGGTGGCGATTAAAAGTGTTAGTTTACCCTAAATTTTAGTTTATGAATGAGCTCAGGTCTAAGGCATCCCGAAATGAGCGCTTGAGGCGAGTTGTCGAAACCCAATATAAACAAAGTAATCGCAACGACTAATAGCTGTAATCAAGGTGAGTGGAGCAATGAAATTGTGTGCCACCCTATACTCAACCAATTTGTGACGACTCTCTTCGAAAATTTATTGCTTTTTAACTCGCAATTTCTGCAGTCCTGGGGATGATTTACGGTGGGAAACGCAACATTGTCCTTATGAGGCGAGAGAGAAAGAGTGGAGAGCTGAATGCCTGGCTGTGCCCCGACGCCCCCGCTCCTTTCAAATCAGCCGGCTTTCTTATTTATTCTTATTCTTATTATTTTTTTTCTTATATTTTTTTTATCTCGTTGGTTCTCCATTGTGCAGCTGGAATCCTTGGAGGCCCGTCGGCCTCGGTGACCCCTCGTTAATGGCCTCGCACCGGATTGGCTCACATTTTGATTTATACTCGATAAATGAACAGCTTGCTCGAGTCAGAAACGTGAACATGAAGTTCGATTTAAAGAGAGAGAAAAAAAAATCATTAATATTAATTAAGATATTCAACATCGGCATTTCTCTCCCTCGGCAACAAAATATTATTATTAGATCATTTACGAAAAAAAATAACTGCTCATCAAGTTTAATGTGAATGCTAATTAAAAAATAAAAATTTGATAAATCAGTCAAAGATCAGACAAGAATGGTTATTATTTAATTTTCATTTTAAGGTGATGGAAAATTTGTATTTTTTTTTCTTTTTTTTTTTGCTAAACATTAAAAAATTTTTAAGGCTTCGAAGAAAATTGTTATTTTTTCTCCAGCATATTTATTGCATATATTTTCTAAAGTAAATAATGATTTTTCGTGGAATGTTGGCATTAAAAATTTTTTATGCACTAAAGAAAAACTCGCCATTGATTGGAGAGAAGAATATGTCAGCCTTTTTCTTTATTTGCCTTATTATTCCTTTGTTTAGGGAGTAAACGCGACGTAGAGGAGAGCAAGCTGTCGTCGAGTGATAAGAGAGAAGAAAGACTAGCGTAGTAGAAGAAATACCAGTCTCAGCACGCTGTGAGCCCCTGAGGGAGACATTACCATGGCCAAACGGCCCTATTAGAAAAAAAGCGAAAATAATCTTCCCAGTTGATAAGAGGTCTAAATGAAAAACAGCAGTGACACCATGGAAGCCTTAGAAGAGCCTTAGAAATAATAATACCTTTTTACTTTTTATATAATCGAGTTTTAAAAGATTTCGTGATTTTAAATAACTAAGAACCCTCCTTTTAAAAACTTCTTCTATACCTTCTTTAAATTATTATTTCTTTTTCTTAGCAGGTATTCTTTTTTATATAGTAAGAGCTTATTATAAAAAAGGAATAAATAAAATTCAAATAATTTATTATTCATTAAAAGAAAGGCTAAGTAGCCAGATGATATATAAAAAATGTTTTTTGTATCTAAATGTAAATCTTAATTTTATATTCAGATTTTATACAATTCTTTTTTTATTTATTGTTCTCTTATTAACATTAATATCATTATCGACCAAATCATCTTTTAAATAATATTTTATTATATTACTTAGTATAAAATAATAATTTAAAAATATAAATAATAAAAAAAAAAAGGTATTAATTTTAAATAATGTTACTTCTAAGGGCCAATTTGGTTTTAAAAAAATCAATCAATCAAAGGAAAATTAAATATAATAATAACGGAACTCTGAGTTTATTTTTCAGTGCTCAAAAAAATCAATAATCAACCGATTTATTAGGGCCATATGCAAGAGGGTGCTTTTTATTTAAAGGCCTTTTTTATGCAATTTTATTTTTATCGGGAAAGAAATTGCCCTCAATTTGAATTCAAAATAGTTATTTATTTGAAAAAAATTTTGTCAACTAATCTCTTTATTGAAAAATAAGTTAATTTGACTTTTTTTATTTACTTTCAATGCGTTTGAATATGAATTGAAGACTCGTGTAAAACGGCCTTAATATAGAATGTAAAATAAGATTCTTATTAGGAAAAAAATTACACCGTCGTTGGGCTCCCACCAAAATTTTTTGATTTACACTCTGAACTTCTTCTCAATTAGATTAGCAAATACATGTATAAACGTGCGTCTGGTCCACTGTAAAAGTAGGAAAATCCTGGTTCGAGTCCAGGGGGCGCGAATTATGCCCAACCAAACACAAACTCATCTCGCAAAAATGGTTTATTTTAAACGATATGTTGACTGGGTCTCACAGTCTATGGGGCGTGTGAAAACCACTAACTATTTCAAACCAAGCCCTATCAGTCAGTACTTGTATAAAATTTCCATAAATTGAGGAAAAAATTTGAATTAAAATTTCGAAAATCAGACCTCTTAAAATATTTATAAAAAAAAAAATCATTGAGAGATATTTGTTTATTAAGTAATAATTTTCATTTTTTAATCCCAGGCTATGGAATGTGCATTCTCCTTGTCATCTCTTTCGTTCCGACTTTGATCTATTGGTTAGGGTAAAAAAAATTTTTAAAAATACAATCTCATCATGCGTCTTATTAAAATAACGTTGTGATGTTGTTTCGTTGGCTGGAAGAGAGAAAATGAATGAGTTTTATTATAAAAGACCTGAATGGTCGTCTTGAGTGCTGCGTGGGCGATTTCAAAGGATTCTGACTACGAAAAAGCCCTTAAAAAAGGGCTCACACAGCGGCCAGATGTTCACTTTGAAGGGATCAACTTCGATCCAGCTCGGAATTTTGAAGAAACATTTTTCTCTATTAAAATGAGCATAAATACTATTATTAAGGCGTCACTGGGATGGGCCTATGATATTTTCTTTTGGGCCGCCCTGTGCCAAAAAAATCCCTCGAGGAATTTAGGGAATTCACACGGGACTTGGAACATCAAGACGAGGTGAGAGATGGCCAAAAAATAGTCTTGCAGAAAAAGAAGAAATAAATTAATATAGAAGAAGTAAAACAATAATATTGAATTTGATTATTCTATTTATTTTAATTAATAATTCTCTTAATTAATTCTACAATGAATATTCTATTTCTCTATTGTTCTATTTTATTAAAATTAATGGGATATATTGAAAATAGTTGGCATATTTCTCCGATTAAAAGGGCTGCTTAATAAATTATAAATGATATAAAGTAATAAATATTCAATGAAGGTCTCGATTGGATTTTAAATTTTCATATAATTTCTAAGAGAGTCGAGGGTAGCTGACAACGCTCATCTTTCAGGTCTTTTCGTTTCAATCCGGCTTTCTCAAACAAGGAAATCTAAGCATGTGTCAACCCTTTTAAGCTAGAGATATCGAGCGTTTGCTCTATTAAAACAGACTTTATTAGTAAATAATTTTATCGTTGTATTATTGTGTTATAATAAAAAAATTTCTCTCAGAAAATTTGTTTCACATCCAGTGAAAAATAAATTTATACAATATTATAATCCAAAAATGTTTGCAATGACAGGCTTCTGATTGACTATTGAGCGTTATCTCATGATGACGTTGCAAGCATAGGCTGCGAGTAGAGTTTGACATTTATTTCTAAAAGTGAGGTTAGATTAACTAATAAAAAAAGGAAAAATGTATCGGGGATGTGCTGGTATTTTTATAAATAATAATTTTATCAAATTTTATAATGACAGTAGGTTTAGAAGATGAGGAAGCTGAATAGAGTGAACCTCTATTTTCTGGATACCGGACGATTTGTTTGGAGCCTGTACGTTTGCATTTAATTTAATTTAACAGCCGAATACTAGGCACCTTTAATAACGGACACATTTTTGAGTGTCCAAAATATTGGCAATCAATTCATCATCGCAACTTTTGCCAGATCCCAGAGAGTACTCTATAATACTCTATTGCACTTTAAAATGGATTACAAAGAAACCATAATCAAAGAATAAATTAAAAATAAAAATTTCAGTCATCAGCTGAGCCGCAAAATCATAAATCTCTAATGAGGGCCTCATCAGACGGACTTGATGTTATTGTCAGGCAAATTAAAAAGCCCAACTTTTATTTTTAAGTTCTTTCATGCGTATTCAAATTTTATTAAAGTGTTTCTTTTTTTCTTTTATTTCAAAGCAACCGCATTCACCACATAAATTAATTTTAGTGAAAAAATAAACTTGGAAAACTCAAATAAAAATTAAATTATTTATAAGTTAGAAGAAAAACTTGTTTATAACATTAATGTGAAATTTGACATTGTTTAGATGTTTTCAGTGTAGATGAAGAATCAGACATAGGTCCAAATATTTATTTTAATTCTTAGTTTCCCAAAAATCAATTTGTCCAACTTTAGAAAAAATTCAACAATATCCAGATAAATAATAACATTTTTTAAAGATCAAAAGAATATCGGAAGAGGAGTTTTTCTTGCTATTAAGCAGAGCAATTTAAAAAAATAACTATAATAAAAATACAAGAAAATAATTTTTCTATTTTATTTTCTTTATTTAATAAATAAATTTTTTTTCAATTCTCCTTTGCCCTTTTCAGAAACAACAACAAATTAATTGAAAAGGCATTTTTTTCTATTGATGTTTTACCATAATCGAGATGCTCATTTAAAATTTAATATGAGGGGACTTATAGAGAAGAGAGAAGAAGAAAAGAGCTGACAAAGGAGCTGAAGGGGTTGGTGGCTGGAGAAGCGAGCCTTCGGCTTCGGCTGCTGCATCAGGTGATTTGGATCAGGTGCAAACGACAGCAGGTGCTGCATTGATGCTGGACTGCCTCCCACCCCATGGGGTCCAACCACTACGTCCACTTCTTTAATCCATAAATCACTTTTTTTTTTTAATTTCTCCGATATCAAATCACTTTTTATTTTCTCTATAAAAAATTCGGACTTGTAGTTATTCAAAATTAGTCGAGATGATTCGAGAAGTGGACTTGAATCTTGAGTTCAAAACGGTAAAAATAATCCATCTAAGGTGTCCCAGTAAATCCCAAGAAAGCAATCACAACGTGTCAGTCCACACATATTATTTTGATTAAAATAATAAAAAATATAAGAAACATGTTAATAATAAAAAAGAGTGTCTATAAAATTTTTTAAGTGGTTGTTAAAAAGCTCGTTTTTTGGCAGAAAAAAAATTTAATTGGGTTATAAAATTTTGATCCGTGGTCCTCAACATATCTCCTTGATCAACGGTTCTCACCCTAACATCTGATATAAGTTTTAATTTGAACCGTGAGCCATAATTTTTCGACAAAAAATTTTTTTATTTATTTTCCCATTCATTTTAATGCTTTTTTATTTTCTTTCATAATTTTGAATTTTCTCTAATAGAAAAGTCAATTTAAATAAAAGAAGATGAAAAAAAAAACGCATGGAATTTGATCTTACAAAAATAAATAAAAAAGTGGAGGGGTAAATTATATTGTTCAAAAAATTTCCAGGCCTTTTTAAGCCTGAGTATTTCTATTCTCAAATTTTTTGTGCTAAATCTTTTTGTGTGTAGGTAGAGGAGAGACGAATCGGATTCAAATGTTTTAGGAGAATTCCAGCCAATAAAAAATATCCGTAGTTCAGATCTAAAAATTTGAAATTAAAATCTTTTGAAAGGAATGAGATTTTTCTTCTTTTTAAATTCCATTGTATCCCAAAAATATGAAAATAAAAAATTTCTTTTCAATAAACTATTATATACTCTTTTCTATTAATAAATCAAAGAAATATTTTCATCTTTATAATTATTATTCAACGCTTATAATTATTTAAAAAATTTCTTGAAATTTATTGTAATCTTTATTTAAAATAGGTGCAGAATAAATACGAAAAATTATCAAGTATTCAAATTTGTAAAGAAGCTATAATAAATATTTTTATTATCAACATCTGCAGAAAGTCCTGTTTTACGTCTCAGATTATAATCTTATAAGTATGTCTTATTTTGTTTTTATAAACAAAGCAAAAGATGTCGTCCATAACCTGCTAATAATTATAATATTTATTAAACAGAAATTTAACTAAAAATATATATTATTTTTCAATTTCTGGATTTAAATTTCAAAAGGTAAAAATAATCTAAGAACATGGACAAAATATTTTCTGAAAGATAATACCCTGAGGAAATAGAAAATGCAGTCAATTCTAGATACTAAATATATGTGAACACGGAGAGAGGATTGTTCATGCATGATTGTATGATTGTGGCGGATTAGACACGGATGCCTTGGAGCATTTTATATACTGAAAGTTTAGACACAGCTGAGACAGACAGCTTAAACAATGAGAGAAAGACCAGGCACGTAGTCAAAGGGGGGCTCAAGCGTGATGGCTCCCCTCCCTAACGCACACGCCATATTAACTATTTTTTTGCGAAATTTACACAGACTAGTTTTAAAAGTGAATATAGTGTCTATAAAGATGTTAAGAGGAGGCTGGCATAAAAGAAGCCAAAGAAATGACAGTCTTAGTTTCGTTAACTCGTGGATGCCATCCACCAAGTGGTATTTAAAATTTTATCTATATTATCTGTTTTGCACAAGAATAGACTAAATAATCCTAATCACTAGGCAAAAAATTGACAGATGTTTAAGATTTCGTCTTTTATTCGAGGAATTTGGCTTTAAATAATTTAATTTTTCAAAATCCTCTTGTCTATTTGATTTTTATATATTTTTATATTAAATTTAGAAAAAAATTTTATTTTAGATCTTGTAATATCCATTATCATTAAAATTAATTCTTCAGAGTTTTGATGGGTATTTTGTATTTTGAACGTTACAAGTTTCTACAAAAAAAAATATTCAAATTCATTTTAAAAACAATTAAGTAATGGAACTTTTAAAATACAGGGTGGGATATTCTACTATGCGTATCAAAATAAAATGGACAAACGCTTTATATTAAATCCAAAAATAGTAAATTTTATATTAGGTAAAATATGATGATTTTGGTTTTTATGTACGTTTCCTAATCATCTTTTAAGATAAATATATACGGCCAATTTATTTTGACATGCATAGTATTTTCGCACTGGATGCATCTAGGAGGATACTCCCGGTGAGAAACTCAGAGAAGATACTGAGCAGGCTAGCGTGTGTTTGGACATTCCATGCTGTTTGGGAGTCCATGCTCCTCGGCTGTGATTGGTTCTCTGCGGGGGCGGGGAAGCCCCGCCCCAAAGGCGGGCGCACCTGGCCTGTGCTGCCGCCTAGTGGCCATCCGTCACCAGGTGAACTGGACAATTATTGAATAAATCAACAAGGGCCAGATGCACGGAGCAAGCCTGCCTCTACGTATATTTGCATCCCATTATATATATTATTATAATCATAATGTAATCTTACAATATGAAAAGAAAATTAAAGAAGACAGAGAGGAAGGGAGATGACGAAAAGGAAATTGAAATTATTAACTAAAAAAAAAAAAATTGAATACTTTTTCTCGTATAAAAAATATTCTTTCTTTATTATTCCCATATTGCTATCTGTATTAGAGAAAAAATAAACCGACCCAGAGCGCGTCCTGGCGATTATTGCTAGAGGAGAAAAGTCTGGCTAAGAAATAAGTGAAAAAATGCCTGCCTTTGATCAGGTAACTCTTAATCACAAACCACATTACTCATTAGAGTGCGTTTCTGAGTATGTTATAATATATAAATTAAATTTGAAATTTTTATTTTGTTTTAAAAATAGAAGTAAGAGGATTCTATTTTTAAATATTTATTGTATTTATATAAATATTTTTTGATTTTTCCAGATAATTATTAATTATAAGTGCCCTAATAGTTAGGCAAAGTGACGAGTCCATTGCAAGATGGGAAACATAAGTAAAAGGAGTAACTACACTTTTAGATGTGATAATATATAAATTAGTTTTAATAACGAAGTAACCATCAAGGCAATCGAAAGGGGATCCAGGCGGAGCTCTAGCCTCGGGGCTAGGCCTTTGAGGGGGCCCCGAGTTTTCAAAGGGGCCACGGGCTAAATGCCATATACAGAGTATACGGATAATTTTTTGATATTGTTAAACATAGGACAGCCTCGGGGCCTTGAAAGAATCTCGACACCCGTGGTAACGACAGTAAATTTTATATTATGAAGACAATATAAATCTTTTTGGATAGCATGATATTTTAATAATAGAAGAAACTAAAAAGTGATTTGTGTCCATTTAAAAATTTTGTATAAAATTTATAGATTATTATTGTTTATATTATTCCGGAAAATAGATCCCAAAATGTTTTACTTCAATGGAGGGATTGAAACAATTTTATCTGTCATTTCAAGATTATAAAATGAAAAGTACTCATAACGTTTTAGTATGTTATTAAAAATTTATTTATTTACTCTTTCAATAAAATCTCAAAAGAAGAGGGGCGGATCATTTTAATGGCACTTATTATGTTCAAACATCCGATCTCCGGGGGGGCAGAGGAGTTTCAAAAAAATCAAAATTTATTTATATTTATGCTTTTGGCAGTTTGGAATAATTATGAAGATGGAAAAAAAATAATTTGGTATTCTCTTTTTTAACCGAGGAGCTGATCCTTTTACCCTTCAAAAAAATGTAGAGCTCAACTTGTTATTTATGCCTCTAGGTTTTTTATAATGATTAATATATGGATGTCTGGTATGATTAGTTATACATCCTTACTATTCGGACATTAGAATAGACTAGGAACAGAGAGCGCTAGGGGTCGGAGAGGGGGCAAAGAGACCAATAAGAGAAAAAATTAGTGGAGTTTAAAGAATAGTCAAACAAAATTTCTGAGTGCGAAAAGCCGTATGTAGAATAATGATAATAAGTGATCTGTTAGAAATATGACACTCGGTGAATTTTAAATAAACCATAGAGGGCTATAAATTCTATTCTGAAACCGAAACGCCATAATCACAACATTAAAGGGGTAAATGTTATTTTTATAGATAGACATTTAAGTATAAGAACGCAAGCAATGGTGATTGCGGTATTTTGTTTTTAATCGATACTAGCAGAGGACCGCCTACGCCCTTGTCAGGAGGTTCCGGGGGTTCCGCCTCCCTGGTACTCCTTTTTGGCTTTTCGGGTTGGGGAGGAACTCTCGCTGTCGCCGTCTCTCAGGCTTTCTAAATTCATAAATTTCTAGGATAAAAGATAAATATGTTTGTGTGTGTGTGTATTTATCGCCCAGGTGTGAAGCCCGCCTTTAGAATTCAGGGTGAGCAAAGTAATATGGCTAACAGAAAAGAGTGTGATTATTATTAGTGAAGTCAAGTATCTATAGGCCACCGGAACTCATGGGTTCAAATTTTTGAAATTTTGAAAAAGTTAAAAGGAAGAATTTAGAAAAACAAATTAGAGGGCGTTCCCCAGAAGGTGGCTTCATAGAGTGGATCAGAACCTGGAGTTAATCGCCTCAATGGGCCCAGGGCGCATAAATTCGTTCGTGATTGGTCGCTTGAAGGTAGGTAATCCAAATGGCTAACGTATTAATGAATTTTGCGGTTACTTGCTTCAAAGCTCTCACTGCTGCTCAATCGGTAATTCCTAGGAATATTTATAAATGCACATGCGTGGTCCGTTCTAGATCAATTGTACAAAATCCATTAGTGAGTCCGGGTTGCCTATCTCCCAACGATCAAACACCAACTAATTTATGCACCCCATGGAAATATTTGTACACGATTTCAATAATCGCTGCTTTTTCCTATAGAATCGATTTCGTGAGTGCTGCAGTGTTGCCGTACATTATTAGAGTTGGTGAATTAAACATGAATATCGTAATAATAACATAAAGTAAAATTTCTCCTTTTTTTGATTGAGTTACTTATTTGTTAAAATATTGATTTGCCAAAATTTTCTCATTTCCGTTTTTAAGTTCTTTTAAATGAGTCATTTTATTCATTTTAAAATTAATTAATCATTAAAAGAAATTAAATTCAAAATCAGCTATTAAAAGCCAATTACAAACAAACAAGGTATCAATAAAATAATTAATCACATCCAAATAAACAATAAATGGTCTAATAATATTTCTGAAATAATTTATGCGTCTGTTAAATATTTTATAGATCTCTAAATGCTGGTCACATTCTTGATTAGAAATCACCTGAGAGCTTTTTTGGTGACACTAATATGAAGAAGAGGCCATTAGATAAGCAAAATAAAACTCCTCAACTTGTTCGATATAATAATTTCGCCTACAAATTTCTAAAGAATAAGAAGGAACTTTAATATCGTAATTACCTATATAAACGAATAATGAAATGATTTATTTATTTAGAAAATAAAAGTTTAACTATGTTGTAGAATTATTTTTTAAAAATTATTAAAAATTAAAAATGTTAAATGGTTATAATGAGTGGTTAAAAAAAGATGTTTTTAAATCAGATTACCGTCTTTTTAAACAAATAAAGATGAATCACAAAAATTTTATCCTATCCTCCCATTATGTTAAAAATGTATTGGTATGATAGATAGGATTGCTAAATTGAAGGGGGGGCCAAAAGTCAAATATAATATTAAAAATAGGACTGCTTTAATTAATGAATAATATATAACAGTCCAGTCGAGGGGCCTGACTTCGATTCTTGAAAGTTCTCATTTTTTTTTTTTAAGAAACATGAGTTAAAAAATAAAATTGTTCTAAAAAATTATTTTTTGTCTTTTTTGGAATCTGTTTAGACTCCGGCCATTTTTATTTAAATTAAATGGTTGAGAATCTAATTTTAAGCACAGGACGGGAAGCAAGTCACTGAACCTTAGATCATGAAGAAGCTCTGATCTGAGTGATAGGGAAGAAATACTTGGCCACTGAGAATAAGAGACCTTTATTATTTATATCTAAATACCCTCCTACTCTCAGGCTTAAAATTCATAAAATAATCTACTTATTATTTATCACGTATGAAAATTTAAATACTCGAATGCTCATAGAATATCCTAATAATTTTCCAACCCTACTATTTTTCATTTCACTCTTTTAATAAATAAAACCTACACAAATTTTAGAATTAAAATAATATCAACTACAAACAAAAAAAATTGCTATACCATCCATTAAGGATTGTAATATTTCTAAAGGTGGAAGAAGAACAAAATCATTTGTTTCTGAAATGGGAAAAGATGTTTTCATTTCCGGAATATCGGTGTCGGAAGGGGGAGAGAGAGAGAGAGAGAAAGTATTATATACCCTTCTCGCCCTAGAAGTGAATTTTAAGTCCGAATGTGACCCCATCCCCAACAAACAACAACAACTCAAGAGAGAAGGACTATTATATATTTGTTTCCGAGAAAGCGGAGCCCGCATCTAATAACAAAATGGTCCGAGATAAGTCGACGTGCATTTAAATAGAAAACAGAGAACACCCGATGTATATAGAGTGGATGTCGGTTGCGGATTATGCAACCCACGTGCGTGGTACTCTTTTCTTTGCTTGTGTGGTTGAGACACGCTGACCCATTCATTGTCAGGTGAAAGTGTGGTTTGGTCTCGGTGCCAGCAAACAAGCAACCTAACCTGTCCTGACTCTCCTTGCTTTGCTTTCTTTACCTCTCCATCAAATACATCACATTCTTCTCTTCTCCCCCCCCCCTCCCCCTTTTCACAACACTCGAATCTTCATATATACAGTCGTCCAAAAATAAACTTCCCTTAGACGTTCGTTTAATGAGTCTATCACTGCATTTTCTCTTAAAATAAAAGCTTCAAGAGAAGATGAAGAGTGTTAGGGTTCTTGGAAAAATTTGGTTGATATAACTCTGAAGAAATAAACTTGATTTTAATGCGTATTTTAGGGTTAACGTACAAGTTGAGAAATTTTAAGCCCCAGGACAGACTTGGCATGTGGCGCCTCTCTCAACTATTCTTTTCCTCGACCTTTTCTTAATGTGAAAAATAGGGACCTTTATACTTGACATTTTTAGCGATCTAGCCTTGGGGGTCGGCACAAGAAATTAAAAATATAGTAGAAAAAAAAACGACGAATGAAAGGAAAAGACTGGCAAAGAATTGCCAGGATTAAGTTCAGGAAAATCCTGGTCACAAGCCCCTGAGTCTATTTTAACAAATAGGTTACTTATGTATTTAAATAGCACAAAATAATGACATTTTTTTTTTTTTTAGGAATCATTAGTTTTTTTCCTAATAGTAATTAATAATAATTATGTTGTGCTTATCACACCGGATTTTCTATAAGACCTATAAATGACAAGTAAAAAAAAGTTATGAATGTAAAATCAAAATCCAGGATTTCCACTTTAAAAAAAAGGAGGGGCCTAAGAATGGAAATTTTAAAAAAGTCAGAGAGAGCAGATAATTTATTTTATTTTTTTATTTTGAATATTAATTATCTAATTCAAGACATTTATCTATATTTTGGTTTTAGTTCGTAAAGCCCCTGAAGAGCACAATACTCTTGCAGAAAATTTACCCATATAAAAATTATTCTAAATAAAATTTTAAGTACTTTTGCAATATATATACAGTATATACTATAATTCAAAAACTAAAAGTTTTTGAATTAGAGAGAATTTTCGCTAAAAGTGACCTCTGAATCGAGTCCGTTTAGATACTAAAAATATTGCCAACCGTTCTCTAGTTAAAAATAAAATTTCTTCTCTATGAAGGTTGTGTGACACTACCAGATTTTTTAATATGTGTACGCAGCAAATCAATTTCCACAAACAAAAGTCAAATGAAATTTCAAATAGAATAAAAGATGAAAGTGAAGTAATTATTAAAAAATAAGTTCACTTTTTTCAAGATAAAATATGTTTGAAATGTTATATATAAATTTTTTATTATTCATTTATTAAATTTATGCAGCACCCGGCACACCATTTGAAAATTTTATGATATTAAAGTTTAAAAGAACTAGCATAGCTATTAAGATCCAAAGTTTGTTTACTTACTAATGATATTACTGTATATTAATTAGTATCATCTGTCCATTTCCTTTATAGTGATACTTTTAACTTTATTTTTCATTTAGACACTCTGAAAAATTTATTTTTTATAGCCTGGAAGAGAGTTTGATATGATAATATAATAATTTCCGTTTATAAAAGTTTGTGATTGGTATCTAAAAAGAGATCCTTTGCAACAAAAAAGTATTTTTATAAAATATAAATATACGATGATATTTTCTACTCTTGACTTACGCCTTATTCTCCGTGCGACTTTTTCTATTTTTAAACATGAAGAAGAAATATTAGAATTGAAACAAAGGCGTCTTTTACTCAAAGAGCAAGAACTCGCATTTTTGGATATTCGCTATAATGGTCAGCTTGTTTCAAGAAATATATAATAATTATTATTAGGATTATAGAGGATTTTTTCATTACTTGCCTTGTACATCTTGTATATTCCACTACCCCTTACCATCCCCCACCCCAATATGATGAATCATTTGATATATGTATGTATTTCTGCAATTGCTAAATATAAGTCTAAGAATGTTTTTTGCAATCATAGAGTCAAGTTTATTTATTTTAAATATATTTATTCAATGTTTCGGTTTTTATGAAAATCATTTTCAAATTTTTTGATGATTTTTTTTTTTGTTATAAAAATAATAGATGTTTTTAAAGAAATTAATAATCCTCAGGATTAAACAATATTCCCAAATAATATAATAATATAATGTAACGTCTATTGAGCCGATTTTGAAGCGAGCCGTCGCCATCAGGATGTTTTATATTTCATACTAATGAAAAAGTAAATATAGGGGTCGGAGGGAAATACAATACTCAAATATATAATTTTCTAAAATTTGGGATATGGATTTGATTCAATTAATTTTTCAATTTCCTATCTTAAAATTGGGATGGGGTGGGATTTATTCGCGTACATAAATAAATAAAAATATACAATCCCGGAATCGAACTCGGGTCATGATGTTTTTTTTTAATCATAGGTCCTTTCTAAATAAAATCTAGTTTATACATCTTGCCTGACATTAAGATTTGTATTTTTTCCAATTTACCTAATTATACATTCGTATCGCATATAAAATAATAGAATAGTAATAAAATTAAATTTTATTCGAATTGAAAAATTCAAGTTGCATATACTATCAGACCGGAAAGTATTTAGACACCTATTCCTTCTAAGGGATCGTAATATAAATAATTTATGATAGAGGTGTTATAAAAAGTTAGTTTGTCTGACAGGACAAAATTTATTCATCAAATAATGACATTAAAATTTCTTAAACTTAAATTAGGAATCGTCATATTAAAATTTAGAAATAAAATATTAAAAGGATATAAATTGTGTCAATTATAAAAAATTTATTATTTATTAATGGAAAAATTAATAGGTTTTTTTTTTTTTTTTTTTTTTTTTTTTTTAATAAAAAGTGTTTTTACTTAAAAATGTTAAAAGTATATAATCAATCATTTTATAGCGAAAATAATTATTAAATTGATAAATGGAAATGCCCTATCTTTTCTCCTTTCTATATTTGATACAATCATTAAAGTAAAATTTTTTATAAATTAATTTTCAGATAAAATTTCTTAATTGATCAATTTTTTTTCAAATGTATCTGAAAATCTTTTTAAAAAAATTAGATTTCAAAAGAGTCAAAAAAATTTTTTTTAAATAAACTATAAATCAACTAAAATTTGAAGAAAGAAATTTTATAAAGATAAAGGGAACTGATTAAAAGTCCAAGGGGCGTCTAAGACGTATCCACTGTTATGATGTAAATGAAGAAATAGAGGCTTAACTAGGAAAAGAAAGCCTTGTTGGAAGGTAAACAACCCAAATGACGAACTCGCTAATGGACAGTTCGATTAATTGGACCTCTAGAGCGGATCATGTATCCTCATTTCTTTAGGAATTAATAAATGCGCATGTGTGGTCCGCTCTAGAGGACCAATTAATCGAACTGTCCATTAGCGAGTTCGTCATTTGGGTTGCCTAACTTTCAGTAAATAAACACGAACTGATCTTTGAACACATGGTAGTCTGCCACCTTTACAGTAAAAATAAAATTTCCCTAAATTCTTACATTAATTAAAAATAATTCCTTTTAAAAATTAGTTTAAAATTTTTTATGATTTTAAGGGTAATAATAAACAAGGCCTGTTATTATATTTAAAATTTGATATTACTTAAAAAAAGATTTAACTAATTGAAGAGACCGAAATTCAATAAAAACATATTCTATTTTCAATGGATTTACTTGTCATAAAATCTAATTATATGCATCTTTAAATCTGATTAAAAAGAATTGCAAGAAAGAATAGAGGAACGTGAAAGTAGAGAAGTTGCCATGGGAAGGAGGAGGGGGGGGTTGTCCCCCGGTGGGGCATTTGGCAAATTTGTTTGGGCGTGGCCTGCGGTCAATAGCGACTTCGCCGCCCTCTTAATATGCATCGATCAACCGAGTCGAAATTAAAAATTTATTAATATTCAAATTGAATGCATATATTAAGTTGAAAGTATGAATAATGTTGAAAAGTCACAACGAGTTTTCTTTTATTTATTTATTTATTTATTTAACTTCATTTTTCTCTTCTATTTCGTACCCAGAAGAAGAATGAAATGTTTAGATAGCGATCTATCATTTAATGCGTGAGACAATAAAAAAATTTTAATGATTGATTTGATTTAAAATGTTTTGGCGTAATTAAGTGTATTTTTAATTATGTTTTTAAATCGATGAATATTAATATAATTTTTTTTTGTCGTTGTATCAATAAATATTTATTAATTAAATTCGTTTTTTAAATATAACATTATAATATATATTGATAAAATGTTTAAAGTTAATATATTTAGTAGTAGTTATTTTAATAAATATATTAGTCAAATAAATATATATGAATTATTGAAAGAGACATTTCATCCAAGGGGGGGGGGCCTTGAGCCCGCATATCCCCCACTTCCGGTATTTATAAATTAGATAAAATAAAATAATCTTTATTGGAATAAAAACTGACGACATGTAGCCTTGGTTTGTTTTATTTGATGTTTCGGTCCGGTTTAAACCCATTTTCAGACATTTTTAATAAAATTTAAATCTTTGAGAGTAGTTGTAATCCAAATGAATATTTATTAGACAATCAATGAATATTTAAAAAATTTAAAGTTTTTTTTTTTAACAAATTTATATGATGAGATAAGCATTTTACCCACATTTAAGATTCTTAATTAAATTATGAATTTTTTAATTATCAAAAAAATCATATCTTAGTAAAAAAAAAGTTGCCAGCATCGGGGATCGAACCTGGATCTCTGGTTTGGCGTTCTATTATTTTAATTACAAGATAGAACGAGATCGCTTATCACGAAAAGATAAGAGACCCATAAATGATTCCCAGAGATTGGAGTTTTTGTGCATAACGATAATTATATGGGAATCGAACTCAGGATCTTTGTTCCACTGTTATCTTAGCGAAAAAAAAAAATTTGCATTACCAACAGTTGAAATAAATAATATAATAGATTCAAAAATGGTTCCCATCTGATCCGATCCGTCATTTGTGAAAATAAAATTTCAAAGAAAAAAAAAATGTTAATAATAAATCTTCAATCATAAACTACAAAAAGTTTTCTCTGTGTAATCTTTTGTTTAGCTTCTTTATAAAAAATTATAGTATTTAACATAACAATATAAACTGGAACAGCAACGCCTTTTTTAATTCGAATACAATGAATGCCTCTCTATAAATATTTATAAATAAAAAAAATAATGTGAGTAAAATTAATAGCAATACTTGTTATTGTTTTTCCAAAAATCAACTTTACTTTTGTTGCTCAGGTATGACAGTAAAACCATTTTTTTTTTTAAATTAGTACTATATTTATATTTGGGTCATATAAATACGTGAGCAGAGGATCCTTTAATGAAAACTAAATAACAAGCTTACGAGGAAATCTTTAAATTGGAAACAAAAGGCTTAAAATATCTGTTTTTTTTTCAAAATTAAATTAAAAAAAATAATTTCTAAAAATCTGATGTGACTAAACGCTCATCACGAATCTTTCTCTTAAGGTAAGGAAAGCTGAGAGATTATGAGCTGCTGTCACACCAGATTTTTTGCGTAGGGCCTTCTAGGAAGCGGTTCTCTAATTCATCTCTTAATAGAACAATGTACAGCCAATTT
>JAAAKE020093798.1:0-16083 GCA_010014785.2 Anisolabis maritima | reverse complement strand
ACCAGATTTTTTGCGTAGGGCCTTCTAGGAAGCGGTTCTCTAATTCATCTCTTAATAGAACAATGTACAGCCAATTTTATCAATATCGTTAGAGTAGTTTAAGAGAAAATAAAAAAAAGTAAAACACAAAAAGTAATAAATAAACAAGAGTAAAGTGGATCCCAAGCAATTTTTTTTGGAGATAAGGGTTAATACATTGCAAAGATCATCTAATAAATAATTGTTTTATGAATTTTAATCAAAATCGTTAAAATGAATTTTGAGAAAATAAAAAAAAAAAAAATACATCAGTAAAGTACTAGTACCAGATGGTCAAATTTATTCAAAAGCTACGAGCAGCGAAGCAACGAAGAAACCTAATTTAAATATAAAATTTCAAATGTTTTTTTAGAAATTTTGTTCGCATACTGACACAGATCATTTTGCGAGATTGAATTTTTAGCTTCAGGGCACCTTAAAACGTGTATTTTAGTTGAAATTTCGACATCAATTTTTTTTGCGGTCGCAATACTTTCTCACTTTCTATAACACTATATATATTCTATATAATAATATAATACTAGGTAAATTACATATATAGGTAAGAGTAGGTATATCCTAACCAAATATACATATCCTCGTTTTTGGTATATATTTAATCGATTTGGAAAAAATTGCTAATTTGTTAAAAATAATACTCTACTAAAAAATGATTAATTAATTTTAATTTTACCTAAAATTAGATCCGAAAAGCTTTTAAATTATGAATAGAATAAATAATCATTGATTAGTGACTATGAAATTTAACTGTTGACAGAGAACACAAATTCCTATTTTAGTCTTCCATTATCTATCGTGAATTTCCATAGAGAAAATCGAATGCTATTAGAATGTTCAATATTAAATGCATCAGTTAGTTTAGAGAGATAGTTCAATTACTAGTTGTAGTTATTAGAATTGATAGTATAGTTGATGGCGGAATAGTGAACTAGACCACAATTCACCCTATTGATATGTTTGCAAAAAGGGTAATTCTAGTGATTTGATCGAAGAGGGCGAAGAGGGGGAAGACCAATCAGATACTACTCAATCACCATCCCATTTTTATTAGAAAAATAAAGACTGTCAAAATTGTGAGCGGTCTGTCCCTAAGGCCTCCGGGGACGACCCTGATCAAATTTTGGCTAACAATGTTTTGTTATCTGAGCCAATAACATATGGACCGGCACATTCTAATCACATTAGTGACTCATTTAAAAAAGGCTAACTTGACACAATAAGCCCTCTATTACAACGATTAGCAGGTTTTGGACAAGCACTAGTATGAATTTTATTAGGTTGGTTCTTCTTTTTTTCCCCAGAAGGAATTATTGTGAAAATGAGTAGAATGATACAAATGTGCCCCCGTATCCGCGGTCGAATTTAGAAAGTATATATATTTAGAATATATATGTATAACACAATATTTGATTTTTCCTCTTTTACGCGGCTTCAACATATTAACCGTGGATACGGGGGCACACCTGTATTTGTCAGAAAATAAAACTCATAAATAATATGGTTGATTTAAAGACTATTGGCTGAGATCCGAATATGAACCCCTAAAAATCCTCTAAATAAAACGTACATGTATTGAGTGATTAATGGAGTAGTTTTAGAAATATACAATCATGTCATCAAGATATTTTTAATTGAATATACTAAGTGAATGAATGAAATGAAAACTATTATATATATTTGATAAAAGTTCTCACTTTATCGAATGAAATGGATTTTTTTTATAAGCGTTGAAGATATGAACAAGTTTTCTTCTTGGGATATAAATTAAAGGAGCTAGGGTGGGCGTGATAAAAAATGAATATGAATCTGACACACTCGAAATCAACTGGACACATTCAAATCCCCTCTTCTCTCTCGCTCTCTATGCTAAGAATGAAAGTTCCACTATCCACTGTGACAAAATGAGAAATGTAGTGTCATGAAAGACGGAATTATATGTCGGCTAGTTCGAGTGAGGACTCTATCTGATGGCCCATTGAAGATGCCACTGCTGGATTATCAAGTGATGCTGGGGCCGGAGCTGGTGTGTGAGGAGCAACAAACTCGAATGGACACCGAAACCATCAACGTATAAAAAATAAGGCTAAATAAGTCTGGGGTAGACTTTATACTTTGGCGGTAGTGAACTCAGAAACCGAAGTTCGGGGTTCGATTCCCGTGGCAGGTACATTTTTTTTTAGATATCCGTTAATAAATAATACACACGCTGTTTATTTCTTTTACCAATATCCAAACTTCTAAAAAGAATATTATCAGAATTAGAAGGTATTGGAGGAGTAAAAATAAGATTAAAGTTTGGAATTTAATATAGTTATTACTAAAAGGTAAAGTTAAAAAGAAAAGTGGCCATGGTCGTTTCCGATCTAGTTAAAGCCTTCACACTTAAAAGGAGTTGAATTTTACCAAAGAACTTTCTTCGATTTATTATATTCTATGCTTATTTAATTAAAATAATTTTTTTTTACCAAAGAAATTCCACTCCTACCGCTGGAGATTTTTTCCCGACTTTTTTTTTTATAATCAATTTACATATTAATATGATTAAGACGCATTAAAAGAAAACCTAGAAGAAAAAAAAAACCTTTCAAATCGATAATAAACTTTGATGGCTTTTGAGAATTACTACAAGTTTTACTATAAATTAATCTTTATTCCAACATAACAAATCGTTGTTTAGAAGTTATTGAATAAAATATAATTGATTAATTTCTCAACTACGTTAGTATTGTTTTCTCTCTATTAGCATATAAGGGTTGTGAATGGGGTAATTTCATTAATTCGTTTATTTAGCAGAGCTTGCTTGCGTGACAAACGCAGGAGTCTACATATTTACAAACACATATAGATTCATCCAAAAAAATAATCTTTTTACCTTTGAGGGACCTCCTTCGGGCTTACTCATTCTAATTTCATGTTCCATAAGAATTTAAGTCCCGATAGATAAGATCAAAAAATTAATGCCCGAAATAAATCCATATTACTTTCTAAACGAAAAGAAATTATTTTAATATTCAGCTAAATGTTTCAAGTTTATTCGAACTTAATATTTATAGACAACAAATGAAAATCTAATGGACCTAAATAAATTCTTGGGTATATTATAAAAATGAAAAAGCCAATAACGGACCTATAAAGGAGAAATAATGATGATAATTTCTAAAAAATTAATATATATTTTTTGTCTTTTTGAATCTGATGTCATTTAGATTTAAATTAATTATTAGCCAATATTATCTGAATAAATTTTATTGCTCAGGACGGGAAGCCAACCAATGACCTCGAGATCATGAAGCTAGTGCTCGAAGAGAGAGGTACAATAATATTTATAGATGAAGGGTGGTGAGGTATTACTTTCTTTTACCTAATATATAGAAATATATAGTGAGAAAGTAGTGCGGTTGCAAAAAATTCGATATCGATATTTCAACGGAAATACACGTTTTGAGGTCGCCTGAGTCAAAAAAAGTCTCGCAAAATGGTCTGTGTATGTGAGTGTGTGAACAAGATTTTTCAAAAAAAAAAAAAACGTATGAGGTTGAAATTTATTATTTAATCTAAGTACTCTTGTCGCTTGCATCTTGAAGCTTTTGAATAAATTTGGTCAAAGGGTACTAGTAATTTACTGATGTACTTTTTTATTTTTTTTTCGATTTTCGAAATTAGCTATACATCTATTAGCTTCTATTAAGAGATGAATTAGAGAATGGCTACTGAGGGGGTCCGACGCTAAAAATCTGGTGTGAAAGCATGTCAATCAGCTTTCCTAATCTGAGGTAAAAGAAAGTTGTGTGATGTGCGTTTACTCACAAAATCTTTTTTTTTTTTGTTTTCTATTAGTATAGATTTTAATGAAATTTTCTATATTGCTCAGGACAAAAATATAGTCCAAACTCTAGTAATATTGATAGAGAAATAGTTTGTCAAAATACTTTTTATACTGATAGTATAATTTTTCCCCCACGCTTGGGTCGTAGTGACAATGTCATTATCTTAAAAGACAATATAAGTGAGCTTCGAATCAGTCCGATGGAATCAGTTTGTATAAATAAATATGCCTAGATAATATAGTATTGTAAATAGTTAAAAGTGATTAAAGCTTCAGAGGATTAAAAGACTTAAAAGAAAAGCCATGTTTTTAATAAAAATCAAATTTTTTAGGAAATTATTGAGAAGCGGACAAAAGTTTTTTTTTTTGGGTCGATTAAATAAGAATTTTATTCATTAAAAAAAAAGCAATTGACCATAAAATAAATATCAAGGTTTATTTTAATAAGGATTTGATATTTAAATAGAGAAGATAAAAGAAATGTTTAAGTGACAACCAATCGACTCACGTGAGGATTTTATTAGTGTCAATGTAAAAAAAAAAAGAAAAGAAATTATCTCTATTAATTACAATAAATTTATCAATCTTTCGAAGACACGAATAAATTCCGACTAATAAAAAAAAAAAATCCAGCTTTTAAAAATAGATCCGACATTCGGGTATCGATCAAATGATCATCTTGAATTATTCAAATGTTTCGGAGGGTTTTTTTATCTTCAAGTTAAAGGCTAAATCGGTGGATCTATCTTTAAATTTACAAGAAGCATTAGCCCTTAGTTCCTTCGTGGAAATATAAGTTTACAGTAAAAGAAACATTAAACCAAGGGCTGTTTGGTTGTGGCTGTGTGGCTCAGAGTCAGCTTCGGCTCCCCGTGTGTTTTCTGTCTGTCTGTCTGTTCATCTCTTCTCCTCTCCGATCTTATCTTTGGATCATTCAGGATGACTTCTTTCTCAAGATTTATGAAATACATATCCACTGGATACCAAGCGCATTCCTTTCAAGAAAAAAAATTTTTTTGGGAGAATTTAAAAAAGGCGTTAAAATAATTGTGACTTTGATTAAGAACCAAGAGAATATATTTTACTTTATTAATGCGTAAGAAATTAATTGGAATGAAAATGATGTTCCCCAAAAAAAGTTTCATTTTTACTTGCAGCTGCGCCTACCTTTAGAAATACACGAACCCATTCTATTTATTTATATTAAAAAAATATAAAAAAATTCTTACTAAAATAAATTGTATATTGATATAAATAAATATGCCCTTAAATAATATTATATATAGCGTTTAAAGTCTATATAAGCTCAGATGCCGTAAAGATTTTTAAAAAATTTTATACGGGTATCTTAATAATCACTAAAACGAGAAAAAATATTCAAAAACCGCCGGTACTGATAGTATAAATTATTGAAAAGTGAAGGTTATTTAATAATCTTCAAAAGTTAAAGTACTTGCTCAAAAATTATCTTTGAATGTTAAAATAATCTATTACTATATATTATGTGGGAGCAAAGAATATGTAACATTACTAACCATCTCCTAAAACAATTTAAGACATTATAAATATTTTTTGTTTAAATCAAAAATATCACTCAACTCGAAAACGGATAGTGATAAGAAAATAACTTTTCAGAATTATAACTTATTATTAATTATCTAGGACATGAATTTTTAATCATCAAACTTAAATTGCCTGTCCCCCCCTTCCACGAAAATACCTAATCAACAATTAATTGCAAAAATATAAATAAGAGTAATTAAATTAGAAAATATCAAAATCGCTTTGTTATCTACATGATTGATGGGTGAAAGTGTAAAGAGATAAAATAAAATAGCAGAAAGCGGGATATATTAGAAATCAATTATATTCGACTTTAGTTTAGCTAATCATTGTTTTTCCGATGAAGACCAAAATAAAGCACAAAAACTAATCAATGAATGTTGTTAGTTTAAAAATCACTGGAAATAGACGAAAATAAATTTCTCATACAAAATTTACTTAATTAAAAGTAAATAAATTAATAAAAAATTCGGGTGGCCTTGTCAGTTGGCTATGTGGATGTATAAGCCTGATAGGTTTCTTAATGGAAGTGCCTCGATGGGGCAGATGACTTGTTGGGATGTTGAGATGTTGGGATGGAGTTGTTATTCTGAGCACACCGGGTATAGGGTGGCTAACAAACTGCCTCCTGCGTCTGTCGCACCGGGTGAACCCTTGGCTTTTTGTTCAATTTTTATTAAAAAAAATTATAAAATTAACGAATGAAGTATGAATTTATAATTTGTGATATATGAATAAACTTCTCGTTTTGAACGTCTCTTTTAAAATAAATTCAAGACGTTTTGATTATCATTCACATTTGAGATGAGAATTTTATAAAATAAGTTTTTTCCATCTATTGAAATCAGAAAATCATCCTGAACTAAATAAAATTCCTCTCTTTACTTGTGAGTGTAACTATAGTATCTATAATATATTTATTTGTTTATTTTAATTAATTAATTAATTTAAGGAGTTCAATTCTGAACGAAATTTAACTCACCAAGGTACTAGCGTTTGCCTTGCTCCATGTCTCCTGTCACGACCGAATCATCATTGGTGAGGAGCTAAGGGCTAAAATTTATAATATGAACGTCATGTAAATAAAAATATAACATAGCACTAGATAAACCTTCTATCAAGTAGTTTCAAATATCCCCTTAACATATAAAATATTTCTCTCTATTTTGAATTATTTGTTATATAATATTTTGCAATGAGCTCAGAAGGCTGCCTGGCTCGGTTTAATCTTCGCTTGAGAAAAGCACGTGCGTTTGCGATTTTTTCGTTCCCTGCCCCTTCGGATTCAGGTAGCTGCAAGGACAATGACAGAAACAGGTCTGACCCAGGAACCTTTCTATAATCATGAGTTTCCCATTGCCAAAGTAGAAAACATATTTATAAAGCAAACTAATATGAACGAGAAAGAATTTCGGAGAATACATGAGATCTTTTTATAATTTCCGTTCAAAATAAAGGGATTTTATTTATTTAATAATTAATTTTACTCATATAATCATTATGTGAATAAAAATAAAATAAATAATAAGGCGGTTATTAGAAATGTATTAGTTTAGTCAGTTAAATTGACTTTAACAAATACATTTAAGATACTGTGTAAAAAATTTTTTTTTTTTATTTTTTAATGAATTTTTTCTTATTTTTTTTTTTTCACACGATGTGAAATAAATTTTCTACAAGGAAATATTTATTATAATTAATTTATAATTTAATATTGAAGTTTAATCAATATATTTATGAGAAATTTAAAGTCATTTGAAAATTTGATTTGACAAACAAAAAATATTGATTTTTAAAAACAAAGATAAAAAGATTGAGTTTATTTTTGGTAATAACGGGGAAAAAATATTGCTTTTCAAATTTGCTTATGTTGGTAATTTTTATTTACTTTTTTTGTTAATGTTGAAAATTTTCATTTATTATTATCTTTAAATCAATTTTAATAATACAGAAATATATTTTATGCCGCTGATGAAGTCCGGAAGACTCCTCCGAAACTGTCGAATTGAAATTTTGTGTCTGGCTACGTTCCATCATTCTCTACTCCATGTTGAATAATGGAAGACAAACAAATGGATATTTCAAATATTAAAATTGAAAACATTCTCTTTCTCATATTCAAGATCTTATCAGATTAGTGATTATAGTAATAAGCCGAATGAACATTTCTAAGCGCCTTTAAATTAGCATAAAATGCTTATTGAATGTTTTACTCTCACTTCTTCTTCTTCTTCTTCTTCTTCTTCTCATTCAAATTTTTTATCAAT
The DNA here is from genome assembly GCA_010014785.2 of Anisolabis maritima. NCBI lineage: Eukaryota > Metazoa > Arthropoda > Insecta > Dermaptera > Anisolabididae > Anisolabis > Anisolabis maritima. The sequence goes on along the minus strand of JAAAKE020093798.1, from coordinate 8,388 downwards.
TCATATTCATAACAATATAAATTATTTTTTACAAATTCGTAGACATTTTTGATAAAAAATCAAACTCGACCATCTTTTGGCTCTATTTGAAATCATAATACTTCCACTTAAAATAAAATCAATTATTTTTCAAATAAATTTTAATTATTAAAATACACGCTTCAAAAAAAAAAAAAAAAAAAAAAAAAACCACCTGTTTAATTAAAATATCATGATAAATAAAATCTAAAAAAGATTAATTTTAATTGTATGTTATTTTAATGCGATCAAGTTATTAATTAAAACATTAATGAGATATTTGAATACTTAAACTTTCATTTGGAGGGGTGGGATTTGTATTTAAATAACTCTTTGCATAATAATTAATTCTTTGTATAAGTCTGAAAATCCGGATATCAAAATTTTGGACCGTTTGGGAATGCGGTCTTCGTGTCCACGCATTTTTAAACACGATTATACGCTCTTTTTTATGTTTATGTTTATATCTTTTAGCCGAGTATTTTCTTTAAAACTACGCTGCTTTTTAATAAATGAAACATGGTTTATTTGCATGCCTATGCATACCTCACAGATAAACCTCTTCTTTTAACTACAGATATAATTTTATTGTTCTGTTTGTGTCAAATCCAGAGTCATAAAATCATAAATGTCAATCAAATTAACATATTCTTAAGAAAAAATTTAAAAATTTCTTTCTTTCTGTGTAAAAATTATAATTATAATTTGTTAGATATATAATTATGATGTAAGGAGTCATCAAAATTAATAAATAAATCATTTTAGGAAGCTTAAAATAATTACTGTAGTACACAAATTGAAATTTACTTGAACTGATGACCTGTCAAAGCAACTCAGACGATACGCTGGAAAATCCAAGTTCCTGAATTCTATCAAATTAAAATAAGTTATATATTATTTTATGTTATCATGCCATTTTAATATTAAATAAAATCGAGCTTGAATTAATTATCCTGTCAAAAATGTCCCAATTAACTAATAAATTTGATTAAAAAAATAGATTTTGTTGATATTTAAAAAGGGTTGTTTTATTTGAAAATAATTAGAGAAAGGAATTATTTTTTAATATGAAAAAGTAATTTGAATGACATTTATAGGTTTGTGACTCGATTATAATCATTCAATTTAACAAGGATAGGCAATAAAAATTGTGTTTGTAGTGTTAAGTAGTTTTGGAGTAAAAATATAATGAGCGAATTTAATTTCAATATGATAATTTTTCTACAAAATTGAGTATTATTTACATATTAAATAAAATGAACGAGAGTTTGTGGTCCTGAGTCAAGGGTCAAAAGAGTTCTCTCTTGAACACGATACAATGGTCGTCATCGTGGTCGCCAATCGATAGACGGCGACCTGCGTTTTGGTCGATAAAATGCAATTGGTCGTTTGTTAATGGCAAAGTGTGTGTGATTCCGCACACACGGACTATGTGAAACTGCCTAAATAAAACATCCCCACCAATGGCTGGGAAATATATAGCCATTTGCGGATTTGGTGAATAATCTTTTTATTTTTAGGTCGAACTTTTTAGCAAGTCATGCTATTCAATAAATTTGGGTCTTTTTACAAAAGAAGAGGCGTTCCTAAGACATTATCAAAAAAATGTGATCATCTAATAAGATGGTTGAGATACGATAAAACTATCTGTTATGTCAGAGAGTTTTACTAACAGAAGAAAAGCAGGTTTTCGACATTGACAAAGAGGAACTGCTTCTTTTATTAAATGTAATCAAAAATAGAAATTCTTCTGAAAAGAATTTCTATAGAGAACAACGAAAATTGGAACGAAATTTCAGAAATTGCTTTAAAGACAAGAAAAGCTAGATGTCGAAGAAGAATAACGTTTTGATTTTAAATTGCTCTTTTTTTTCTACTAGTTATAAAAGGCACAATTTATCCGACTTTACGAAGTTTCTTTGGGCTGATAGATATGGAAGTATTTGAGAGAGATATCCTCCTTTTTTAAGGGATCTAATTGAGACAGTATCCTTTGAACTTAAAAGAAATTTGTTATTGAATGGCTAAATATTATATATAATTATTAAATTATCGCTTCACACATTAGTTGGAAATTTTAAGAAATTTTCAACTCCCAAGAAGGAGATTAAAGAGACCTTTTATGAAAATCTGTCTTATTTTGCAAAGAAGAGTCTAGTTGTTAGTTTAAGATTTATTAGAATCAAAACTTTTACATACGTTTCAGTGACGTTTTCATATAATATCAATAATAAGGGTGAAATTTAAATTTATTTATTTAAAAATTGTTCTCAATTTTCTCTGTAGCTACACTAACCTCTCTTGCTTTATTCTTATAATAAATGATCTTAAACTAATATTTTTTTAAAAATTATGATCATTTTAAAAACTACTAGGACTAATTTTTTATAAATTTATTAATAGTAAAAAAATGATAAACGTAAAGATAGTTATATAATTAAATTAAATCATTTTAATAATATAACAGTGTCAGGAATAATAGACATTTTATTAAATCATAATCATAAGATTTTTTATACGACTTTGGTCTTTAGCGATGATATAAGAAGACCTATAAAACAATTAAGAATAGCAAATTCCATGCTAATAGTCAAACTGAAACTTATGCCCGTATTTAGAAACTTAACCTATCAGGAATTTTAATAGGCTTTTTTTATTTAGTATATCTTAAATTAAAAATTTTCTAAAGTGGCTAATTCAAAGATCTCCATTAGTTCTCTCAATTAAACAGTCAAGACATATTTTTACTTAAGAAATTCTATGTAAAAAAAAGTAGAGTTAAATTCTTCTAAAGTTATCTTAGGAATGTTTCTGAATATGGACCTTAAAATTTTTTTAAGGCGAAACAAAGGCAGCGTTTATAAACAAGGCAAAATTTGGTTTGTTCTCTCTTATTAGAAATTTCTTCTCGACTTGTATTTTTTTCTTATATATCTGTAGTGTTATATTTTTTTACAAAAATAAAAATTCTTATATAATAGTATCAATATGTTCAAATAAAAAAACTAGCTTTTTATGGCTAGAGAAAGTTACTAAGTGAAGAGATCATGGATGGATAAATATTTACATTGTGGATTTGTTAAAATTAAGGGTGTATTTTTTTATTTATAAACTTAACAATGTCTACACTCCTTATGGGAAAACGAACGTAGGGTCTAATCTTTTTTCTTGGGAAATGATAAGCAGATATAGAGTTGAAAACCTGTAGGCATGAAGACCTGAGGACCTGAGGGCTGGAGGACCTGAGGAGAACGAGGAGAGCCCTGTGAAGAACCTCGGAGCACGCATGTCCAGCCTGCCGTGACTATTCTATTGATTGGCCTTTAGCCCTTGGTCTGTACGCAAATACCGAGCCCCTCCCCTGGCCAGCCAAACACACCTCAGCAACTGTTATATTATCGACAAAGTGTCAATCTTGATAAAAGTTTTCCCATAAAAAAATATTGGCTTGTCAATTTAAGTAACTAAAAACACCTAATTACACGTTACCGTGGTTAAAAAAAGTTTCGGAAATAGATATTTGGCCAAATGATAACTCACTAACTAATTCGGTAGGAAGTCTTCATTTAAGAGGTTGCAAAAAAAAATTTATTGGTGAAAAGAAAAGACATAAATTATGCTTCTCAAATGAAGAGAGGAGAGGATGCTAAAAGAAAGTGAGAAGCTTGTAAATGTCTGGATGAGCTGAAAGAAATGAGTTAGGAAAGAATATTTCGTAAATGTAAATCTACATAATTTGATTTATAAGAAATAATAGCTCACTCTTGTTAGATTCTTTTAGAAAAAATCTCCTTTAATAGACTAACAGAAATAATAATTTTTATTTAGCAATTAGAAGATCACGATTATTATCCCATTTGTGAAGTCAATAAGATTTTCTCTCCGAGTTTGTCGAAATCAAGATTATTAAAGTTTTCGAGTAACATTCGTTATCTTGCGGCTAATTAAGTCAAAATAGTTTAATTCAGTTTTTTATAGAAATACTAGATTGTTAAAATGCCTTCTATAAAAATTTAAGAATCCCATTAATTTTTTGTATCTTTAATTTGTTTTTTATGGGACAAATAAATTTTTTAGTTTCATTTGGACAACACTTCAATTGAATTTAAAATCGATATTTGGACATCGTATTCTCACACGAACTTTTTTAATAAATAAAAACAATAATATTATGAGATATGAGCAACAGAAGAAGTCAGAGTAATATTATTATTATTAGTTAAGTATCAAACGTAAACTAATAAGATGCAAATTTGATTTAAGTAATAAATCTAAAAATTCCATCCTACTTATATTATCATATTAATATCAACGAAGAAGAAAGAAGTACTGTACCACTTACAGATCTTTCCTACTAACCCTGACATAACGATAAAAAATAATCCAACTCTTTTAAATAAATAAGTATTACCGTCTGTTTGATTCAGGAATAGATTGCTGTATTTTTGTTTTGTTTTAAGAGATTATTTGGAATCGAAGCTTTCTCAGTTATCAATCAATAAATAATGTTTCCGGGTTAACTATCATCTAGAATGCCATTCAAGAAAACAATCTGGATACAAATCACAAAGAATCACACTCAAGGCGGATTAAACAAACTAATGCTCCATGCCGGACTTCCCTAAATATTTTGTGAAATTTTTATCTTAAAATACTATACTATCATACTATTATTATTTGATTTATGATACTGTAATTACACCAATTTTAAAATCAAAATTTTAAAGTGAAAACTGAAAATGAAACAAAAATTAGTTTGTAAAACAAATTTTAAATTTATCCTTTTAAAATTGTAATTGTAATTACGAAATAATTAAAATATGTATAGTCCGCGAGATCCGGCACCCGTTGAATCCGCCACTCAACACACTCTAGGTGTAAAATTATTTGTGATTTATATCGAAATTGTATTTGAAGAAGGTTAGTAATTAGTAAATTCAAAAGTTTATATTTATTTATTTGATCATGATTAATAATTTACTTAGAGTTATAGTTTTGGACATTGTGATTCACGTTAAATTATATAAACTTTAAATTTGTGGATGCCTTCCTTAAAGCAAACAGGAAAATTTATATTATTTAAATTTTTTAAACTCTTTAAATTTATTATATTAAATTCTTTTAATAAAAAGAAAATTAGAGCAAAAAACCATGAAGCAAATTAATAGGAAAGAGGGAATGATATGAGAGTAGAGATGGGGCAGGAAAGACGTGAGGGCCACATCAGTCCCTCGCAAGACCAGAGGTCCTCAGCATGCTGATAGGTGCCATTGTCCACTTAATGAGCCCAGTTAATTGTGCTCCCGTCTCCAAACATGATTAACTGTTTTATAACGCGCTAAAACATGGCGGACAAGGGCCGGTCCAGGAGAGGCTCGGCTTTTACACTCCTGAGGTGAATCCCTAGCCATAAACTCGACATGTTTATTGATGAATAAAAATAAGTGTTTAAGGCTTCCAAGGAGAGAGAGAGAGAGAGAGACATGTTGTGTTTGTGAGTTGGTGAATGTGTCTGGGATTCTCGAAGGACAGGTCACAGGATCAGGATCAGGATCAGATCAGATCAGACAAAGGTCAGTCGTAAACAAAGAATTCCATTCCATTGCTAATTAAATAGAGATTTTCTCTTTCCCTTTGCACGTCCAATCAGAGAATTTATAAGAAATTGTAGTTTTGAGAATTAATTTAATATTGGCATAAATATCCATTAATTATTAGAATGATTCAATTGGCTATATAAATTCAAATTATTATTTAACTAATTATTGTATAATTAAATTTATTTAAATAAACTCTTCTTGTTGCCTAACTTCAGGGGTTGCTTTTGAAATTTATTAACCAAAGACCAGAAACCCTTTTATAGTATCATAAAAGCATTGCTAAGGAAAGAGGTTATTTATGATCATTTGGCGTTAGGTGAAATAGAAAATCGATAATCTATTTAAAAATTGTGGAATTGAGAATCTCGTTAAAAAAAATCCGGTTAATTATTTTTTTTTAATGTTTTACTAAGGGGGAGGGTGAAGGTTCTTCGGCATATACATATGGTCTTTGGAAGGAAGCCCAGAATGAATGAGCCCTCTGAACCTGGTCGAACGGCCCAACTTATATAAAAAATTAAATGAATTAGAATTTTTTCCTTGTCAAAATTTTAGGTATGCAGGGCGGGTTTTTATTCACTTGGTGAGGAGCATCCGATCTTTTTTTTAATAAATTAAAACAGGTAGCCAAAACATTCATTGATTCTATCTAAAGTTGCTTAATTATATGTATATTCGATATTTCTGTTTTTAATCATTTACTAAGTAATTTAGATCAACTAAAAAGTAGTAATAAAAATTAAAATTTTATTAATAATTAGTTCAAAAAATATTTTGAAAAATTTTCTTAATTTACGATTTAAAAATTAGAAGTGACCCCTTCATAAGTTTGTATTTAAAAAAATTGTTGTTGATACATAACTTTGACTTACCGATTATTTTTAATATTTTATCCAAGAAGTAATTTTATATTTTAACTAGAAACGGTTGACATTACTTTTAGTCACATGACTGGAGAGGTTCTTGAGAAGGGATCGATTCAACTGTCGCCTATAGCGAAAATCCTCCACAAGTCAAATAAGGCTGATTTTTTTTAAATTTTCTATATAAGAAAAAAGTTCCGTTAAATAGAATTTAAAATAACATTTTTGAAATATTATAAATAACAAAAATCTAAAAAACTTCAAGAATTTTGTATTCTTCAGGGTCTTTAAGAAATAAAACCAAAATAGAGATATATGTTTTCAATTAAAAATTTTTAAAAACCGTTTCAGAGTATTTTGAGAAAATCGAAAAAATTAAATTAATACTTAAGTAAAGTACTAGTACCGGTTGGCTGATTGGTTCAGAACCTTGCTCTACTCATATTAGTTTATGTTTAAAATTTCATCGTTCTAAGATTTGTAGTTTAGTCTATATTTTAAGACACACACACCGATCATTCGTTGAAGATATTTTCAGATTCAGGATGCCTCAAAACGTGTATTTCCGTTGACATCTCATTTTGGAAATTGATCGAATGCATTAATTTCATTGTAAGTAAGTGAAAGTAAAAAAGAATTGTATATAATTTACAAACATGTAAATATTTCAACACGTTAATTTTTCTTTGTAAAAATATTAAAAGAGAATATGTGCTCAATCCAAAAGGGATTATTATATAGTTAAGCGGTCTAAATACTTTATTGAGTGTTAATATATTAGGATTAATTGAATTTGAATAAAATGAAGACAACAGGTTACTAGTTCAGTAAAGCAAATGCTTACCATTTAAATGATTTTGACCAAAGGACTTAATCACATAACGTTTCGGTGGCCGTGGTTTAATGATAATGACGAGTGTGGTGTATGTATATGCCCGCTCGCGTGGGAGGCAAGTCACGTCATTGCCTCATCACTAGACATATTAATCGAGCACGCTATACAGACATTGGGCGTACGTTTCGGTTTTAATTACCGGTTTGATTGCGATCAAAAAAACGGAAGGGAGATAGAAAAAGATTGAGAGAGAGAGAGGCTCGAGTTGGTCTCTCGAAGAGCATCTCGATGCTCCTGAATGCCAGACGCATCTTCGTCCAAGTTGTGTCGTGAATGTAGGTGATTCAGACTAAGGGGAGACACTCACGAGAGGTGCATATTAGCTGCGTTGTGTCACCACACGTGTTTGAGTAATGACAGTTGGCATGAGAGGCAGCCAGAGTCACTCACCCCCGCCGAAAGCCAGTTCTACAAATTAATTCCTCCTAAAATATTTTTTCAGTCTATAATCCAATTAAATACTAAGTAATATTTATTAAACTTTTTGTTTTAATTAATCTGTAATTTTTCTTTATCAAGTATTACACGGAACAAAAAACTTTGATAAAACCTCCTTTTATAGATTACAGATCTTTTAAAGCAATAAATATTACTGACACTTTTTTTTTTTTGTTAACTTATTTTAATTTTATTTTTTTAAATAAATAAATTAAAATATATTTCCCTCCTTTATTGTAAAAAAAATTTATAAGGTGCCAAATAGAGCCATATTTTTTCATTTTCATTCAACATTTTTTTTCCTTATGCTAAATGATTTTATTAGAGCAATAAACCACTCTGAGGAGATTGATTAAAAATTGATCATACTTATTTCATTTAAGCCAGCCTAGATCGAGTATTTGAGTAATTTTTTATTGTTTTATTTAATAAACTACTTACTCATAAGTAAAAACCTCATCACAATTTGTAAAACTGACGAGGGAAACAAATAACATTAATGTATAAAATACGGTAAATAAGAGTACTATTATACTAATCTTCATTAAGATGAGAATATGATCTTTATTAGAAA
>JAAAKE020093787.1:0-20061 GCA_010014785.2 Anisolabis maritima | reverse complement strand
GTGTGTAAATAGAATCTCGCCAAAAATCGTTTAACTTATTAAAGATGTTATATATTATATTTTTTTTTTTGTTGAATACCAAAGAAGTATTTATAATTTTAATCTTTAAATTGTGTAGATATGTATCCTGGTATTAGGAATTGAGATTCTTTTTTTCTCCTTGTATATAATTTATTTTTTATTAAAATTCCTTCTGTTAACTTCCTCTTCTAAACATATAAATATATATAATTTAATTTACACCACTTGTAATTTTTATACATACTTTTATAATTATGGTAAAAGAGTGTAATATTTTAAAAAAATGTGTTAATAGATGAATAAAAATCGCTTATATAAATAAATTAAAAATTTCATTTACTAGGTGTTTTAATTAATTTCTTAGAGAGTTTTAGAAAAAACTAATAAAATTAATCAAATTAATATCTGAGAACTCAAAGGGCTCATTCAACTCATAATGGTCCAAAAGTCTGAAAAATGGAATAATGAAATTAAATCCTTCCAATGGCTGATATTTTTCAAAAATTAAAAAAGAGGTCAACAATGTTTAGAATATATCAGAACCTCAGACTTGTGTTAAAAAAGAAAATAATCTAAATAATAATATTAAACAATCTTCTCACAAATGCGAACTAATTAGTTGCTAGGTGTATTTAACGAAGTAGGAAGGAGCAGGCAGCCAGGTGAGAAGCATTTACGATATTAAAACTCTCACCCTGGCTGCCTGCTCCTCCTTCCATTGTCAAACTTCTCACCAATATTATATCATTATCTCTCTACACGTAATATTGTAGCTAATTTCACTAATGTTTAATTTTCTTTGGATTATCCCCAAACTTAAACTCTACCTTATTTTTATCATCATTTGTTTTTTGTTTTTTTAATTTCCTCAAATTGATATGGAAATTCTCTTTATTTTGTTAAAAAAGCTCAATTTTTTCGATATCCCATCGATAAGTACTGAGCTCCGTTCAGGTGGGGACCTGTTTGGTGTCTGGCCGCCTCACTGCCTCTCGTCTTCCATCCGTTTATTAGTAGGGAGTGAGTCACTGGCAGTAAAACAATGGGTCCACGCATCTTTCACTCAGAAAAGGCTTTTTTTTTCTAAAATTACAGTCCATTTTAGGTAAACTTCATCATCTTATTTACCTTAATCATTTTTTTACTATTTATAATATAATTTAAGACCAAATAAACTTATTAAACGAGGAATAAACAATCTTATAGGTTAGACTTGTTACTAATTCCTTTTATTTTTAAATTATCATTTACTTTTTAAAAATAATTATTTAACTTAAAAAATAACATATTTATTTTAAAAATGTGGAAGTCTATCTGTCTTGTTTAATGTCACAATTAACCTGTGTTATTAATAGCAACCTTCTCATTCTAGTCTTGTGTAATTAATTAAAAAAAACAGAGGACAAATGATATTCAAATCATTTTTCATTTAAAGTTTAATCCAACTTTTAATTTAATCAATTAAAAAAACATTGAAAATATCTTCTTCTTAAATCTACTTTCAATTCCATTAAGCAACAGTCTTGAGAATACCATTTATCACTTCCCAACTTGATTAGTACAATAGTCTGATTCTGCTCCAAATCAAACTAATCAAATTTTTGAATTCCAATAATATGGATAAATAAGGGATAGGGTCCTAGCTAGGATTTTTTGTTTGGAGCCGAGGATAGTGTAGTCTGTGTGAGACCATCCTACTTGACTTTGATTTTCCGAACCAATTAAATTTATTTCTTCTTAAAATTATTTTTTCCTTTATTTAAAGTATAAACCAAAATTACTTCTAACTACTCCATTGATCAATAGGATATCGGATATCCAAATAGAATTGTTTTTCTTTATTGAAACTTAGATTTTTTATTCCAATTTTTCTTGTTTGAAATTGCAGTATAATGTATATAAAATATTCCTAAGATCTAGTTTACATTAGTAGAGTAAAGAGGCCTAGAGATTGGGCCCAGTACTTGATTAGCTTTCGATAATTTTGTAAGTATTTATACAACGAAGCCACTTTGTATGAAATGGCAAGGTCGTACCAATATCGTCGACTTATTGCAGTGCGTAAAAATTGTTTGTTAAGAATTTTTAACATTATATTGAATGAAATAGATGATATTATTGAAAGGGTAAAAAATACTTCAAACCTCTCCAACTCCCATGGTATGCCTGTTGTCCTTTATTGCCTTCTGTCCAATATTTTATTTTTGTAAATAGCTTTTGTCATATTCCATAGACATTCATGCTTGGAGTATAATTCAACAAATTTTATAGTATATTCTGCAGAACGCTTCATTTTTTTAAAAAGCCGAATGAGCTATATAAATATCATTGAACTCGCCACTACTCGTCTTTTACTCTATTAACTGTTTATAGTGGTCGAATTAGACATGCTTTTAGTACTCGATACTTTACTCAAACTTTTACTTTATTAATCCTAGCTAGGGCTAAGAATTGAAAATATATTTTTGATTATAAGTGAGATATAGTTGGGCAGATTTTTTCTCCGAATCTTTACAAAATTTTTTGGATTTATTGAAAAATCTAAATTCAGATAAAAAATTTTGTCGTTATATATGCGAGTTTTTTTCTAAATACGTTTTCATTTTATGTATTATATAAGGAGAAAAAAAAAGCCTGGAACATTGTCCAGTTTTTTCAAAGTTATTTTATTTGAGGCTCTGAGACAGATACGATGTTAATGCTTGAAAAGTCACACTTTCTTATCTGTTTAAAAAGTCTTTTAGTTTATTTTCTCTTTAAGAAAAGATTTAAATTACTCATATTATATCTTAATTTTTGTATTTTAGAGAGAGGGACGTAATCAAATGTATCTTGAATTCTCTCTCGACATCGAATAAAAACTAAGAATTAAATATTCACTTAAAATAAAAGATAGATGGAACTGAATGGGAAAAAATTTGATTTTTTATTTTTTTTTAACACTTCCAATTAAAAAAAATGAGAATAGAAAACATATGACAGGGAAAAATAATGAATTTGGATGTTAAAATAAACTGATGTGGCCACTGAAAAATGACCGCTCTTCAAGAAGATGGGGAAGAAGTCCCGTATTTATTTAGAGGCGGCAATTTTGGTTTATATCCCTAAAAATAGGCAGAAAAAATTTGGGCTGGTAGGGGCAGCACCGACCGGATCAAATTCTTTAGCTTCGCCACTGTTTCAAAAAATAATGACGGTATATAGAGATGTGTTGAAACAAATTAGAATGAATCTGTAAAATTTCATATTTAAGCATCATATATAAATATCAAAATTTAATAAACTTTTAGCACAGGCCCGTCTTAATAAAATTAGTTTCCTGTTATCATTTATCTCTTTTCCTTATCCTTTCCCAAGTTAAAAGGAATTTGTTTATTGCAGATAATTACTAGAAATAATTTTTTTTAGACGGATTTGTACTAAGAGTTTATAAGATTATGATTTTTATTTCCTCTTTCATCCACACCGAGTTAATAAATTTGGATCTAGTTAGTGAAATAAGGTCTATTTATTTATACATAAAAAAGTCAAATAAATGAAATATTATGGCAATTAGTAACATTTTGTTAGTATTTTTCATGAAAATCTAAGGGGATAAAGGATCATCTATATTTTTAAGTACTCGCTTCTCCCTCCCCTACTCATCTTAAATTTCTTAGCTATGCTTAGAAGAATATTATTGAGAGAAGGCTTGCGTCTTAGGATAATAAATGAAAAATAAAATTTTTATTATTAGGAATGTTTATTGTATTCTTTTTTCAAACTACTGAAATTCATTGTCGAGTTGATTTTATGAGAATCAGCTCACACATTTTCAGATGATGATAATAATAATGAATAAAAACATTGAAATATTTATAATAATAATAATAATAATAATGACAGAGGGTTTTTTTTTTTTTTTTGGAAAATACAACTTAAAATATAACAAGATAGGTGCATATCTTATCACATATCTTTTCTTTTAAATATACTTTAAAATAGTTCCCATTTAATATAAATTTAAAAAAAATAAAATAATTTAAAAAATTTTGAAATTAGGATGAGAACTATTTTAAAATAAGGCAGTCGGGAGCAATAAATAAAATATATATTTATAAATATATATGTATATACTTTGGCATCGAATATCGGTTGAGTTTTGGGGAGGGGTCAAAACACATAAACACACATTATTTATATATTATGGTATTTCGGATGTACATTTAATAAATCAAGTGGAGGAGAAAGTAAACATGAAATGGACCAGAAAAAATATTCTTACAAAAAATCAGGAATTTTTTTCTTTTTTTTAACCATCAATTGTTTTTTTTTTTCTTGGTATATTTATTAATAAAATAAGTCTTGCGTTCTGATCGGATGTCTTTTACTGCCGTTACTTATTCAAACCAGATATTTTGAATATCGTTTGGAAAGATTCATTTATATTGAATAATCTTAATTTATTTACTAGCCCGTACTCCAGTCATTTTCATTTTATATTGTCGCTCCCTTGAAAAATAGGTTTTTTATTTGTTAGGGAAAAAATAACGTATAAGAATTTTTAATGACTAAATTGTTGTTAGTTTACATAAAGATATTTGAAAAACAAGGTTGTCCTTTTTTGAAAAGTCCAAATCCAACCTGATGAAAACGCAAATATTTAAATTCTAGAAATTTTTCGATCTCGCACGCTTGGAAGGTTAAGAATCCCTGCCAGAATGTTTAGTAAACTTTTCAAATAGATTATAAAAAATTTTTGGAGAATAATTAAATAAAGCGGGCCATTCTAATCCCTGACAAGACCCTTTTGCTAATATATATTTTTTATTAATTTATACTATTTTGGTTCTTGGATTTGGAAAGTCTTGTTTGTCACCCCTGAATTCAGCCATTGATTGAATCTAAATGACTATGTAAAGATTGAGTGCCGGTTCCGCAGGCACTTTAGCTACCACGAAATTGAGCTATGTGCTTTTTACTGTTACCAGAATCATCTCTGTTCCGATTGAATAGAAAGTTGATTATTAAAGACTAGAAAAACATCATTAAAAAAATATAAAAGATGTTGGTTCTCTTTTGTTCTTCGTTTGTCAAATTTTTTCTTTATCATATTATTTACAATATAAGTCAAAATAAAATTTTTTAAAGTGATAAAAATATCACAAACAAGTAAAGAAGCAGGGAAGGTGTTAATTCTAAAATCAGTCTTCTGTAAAAAATGTAAAGAAAAAAAAATTAGAAAAATTCATTCATAAAACCAATGAAAAAACAAAAACATAAATAAGTGAAGATAAAGCTCCTAACTTTTAACGATATTAGGATCAGTAACTTCATCTCAAATAATTTTAAAGGAATAAATAAAATAAATTAATTCTTTGGTATGTTAAATAAATAAATAAAGTAAAAATATTTAATCTCATCACTTCTTCGTTAGGATGGCTTATGAGATAAAATCTCATTTTAATATCCAAAGAATTACAAACTCTAATATTCCATTAAACAATGCTCCAATTTAAACATACCGATCAGAATATAGAAAATTCTTTTAGATTTCAATATTCTCATAAAGATTTTAGAAAAATAAATCGATGGAATTTTTTTCTTTTTTCTCCTACTAGATCTTTTGCTCGGATATTTCTCTGGTATTAATTTAATAGAGAGAGAGAGAGAGAGAAAGAGAAAATTTCTTTGTTTATAGAGAAAACACACCATATTAAAACATTTAATTTTTTGGGGGGTGAGATTTGATTTACATTTCTATTTATATTCTAAAAACAAATTTCGTAAATAAAAGAAATAGTATTAATGATAATCGTTTCTAAATAGTATTATTTAATACATTCTGGTTCCTTAAAAATATAAATTTTTTTAATAATTAAATTAAGCGAAATAAAAAAATAATTTGGGTCCCAATCTCTTTCATTTAAGGCCTCACATCTAGATAATACGTAGTTTGGCAGCCACGAATTACCTGAGATATTTATTTTTTTTAAGAGAGTCTTTTCTTTAATCGAAGGAAAGAAAACGAGAGCCTCAATCTTTTGTCATTTTTAAATCAAAAAATTTGAAATCTTTTAATTGAAAAACCCAGATAAGAAAATTTTTGATATTCGAATTCAGGGTGCAAGGTGCATGAACCCTGGGAAAGGGGACACCAGACCGGAGACACGGAAAAAGTTAGAGATGAGAAAAAATGAACAAAGAGAATTTAAAATTTTCAATAATAAGATGATAGTGAATAGAAACATTTATTTCTTAGCTTTCTTTCTTCATGATTGTAATGTAATAAAGTTAATAATCATTTCTTCTTTTTTGTTTATTATTTAAAAATATTCCCTTTATTTTTAATCATTCATTGTTTTTTCAATTAGAAAAAAATATAAAAAATTTCTAAAATTTAAAAAGGAACCAGAAAAAATTTATTTTATTTCTAAATAAAAAAAATTTATAAAGAAATAAAAGATATACTTCATCTTTTTTGAAATATTTCTTAGCTATACATTATTATATATTCATTGCTATAATCAATCGTGTTCCTTGTCAAATGTTTTTTATTATATTTTGTACTTGTCATATTTGGAGACAGGAACTTTTCCCATTTGATTAAATTGAATGAACATGACTTAAATAATCGAAAGACCCTCTTTGGTAACTTGATCCCTGATAAAGATTCCAAAGCAATTTTTTTCATTAAAAATATGCGTTTGGATTTATCAAGGTATCCTTTACTCTACAAGACCGAGATGTCATGCCTTCCTCTTAATTAATTTTAAAAGAAACAGAACCCCTTCTACCTTTAGGACATCCTCCTTAAAGGTTAGGTGGGCAGAAAGAGTCCCTTTGGAAATATTAAAAGTAGGATTAGTAAGAAATTAAATATTTTAGGACGAATTGGATGATGATTAGAGAAGTCTGAAATGTTTCTCGCTACACCATCTTGTCCTGTTCATATGATTAATCAAGAATATATTTGGGACTTTGCGGAATGAAAGGCAATTCTCTTAACACTTAAAGGGCTTTGGTTGTTTTAAGATGAGAGATCATTCAACGCTAAAAAGAAATGTTCTTTATAAATTTTCAAAAAAAATTCGTACGCCTTTTATTTCTTGTTTATTATTTAAAACAAAAATAAAAAGAATATTTGATTAATTAGAGATAAAATTTACGCCTCTAAGGAAAATTGATATAGATTTTCTCGCACGTGGGAAGTAGAATATAAATAATGACTAGCAACGTGCGCCTGTGTGCGTATGTGTTTAGATTGAAGGGGGGTGAAGATTGATTGATCGACTGATGATTGATTCATTCATTCATACTAAAGTACAAAGGGGTACCCTGCCGAACGACCAACGCTTCATTCTAGTCATCTTCTTCGTTTTTCACATAAATATGTAGGTCATCCTGGTCGACTTCTTCTTCATAATAACCGTCCTCGTCTTCTTCGTCGAATAGCATTACGCAAAATAAAGCTCGAAGGCGATTTTTTGCTGGTGAGAAAGTTGGCCTAATTGCTAGAGCTGATCGGAACATCGTGATGGCTTTATTGATGTCCCCCTGGAATAACCAAATTTCTATTATATCTTTTCGTTAGAGAGGATGTAATTTTTCGAGAAAATTGAATAGATGCCATCCAAAAACATTAATCAAGCAAGCCCTTGACAAATAAATATTGAGCACTCACCATAGAATTATATATATTGGCTACGGTGAAATAGGCAAGGTCAAATTCAGGCGATGCGTGAAGAGCAAGGTTGCCTATCTTTAAAGCATCTTCCAAATGATTGGACCTTAAAAATAAAAGCGAATTTAAATGAAGGAATTTATTTCTTATAACAAGATTAGAATAACAAATATAGAGAGTGATTATTTTCTTGTATGAAAATTTGACTTGAATTCTTTGGGGGTAAGTGTGAGAAGATAATGCTATCTATATGCCTAGTTTTGAGATCAAAACCACCAAACCTCTAAAAAAAAAGAGGAAGAAACTTATAAATATTAATGGAGGTTGACAATGGGACGATCGGGAAGCGCACATGCAGCCAATAAAAGCCTCTCTAGTTCCATGAAATGAGACATTACTGATGAATGAATAAATTTTATCCAAAATGTTTCAATTTCAAGCGACTAAAGAATCTTTTTATTTGGCTCTGTCCGCGCATCACAATCACTCCCAGGAAAAAATTTTGTTGCTTAGATAAAAAAATAAATAAAAAATTATAAAAATTAATCAAAAGTTTCATCACATAAATCACACTCATATTGTCACGATCAGCCAGTGATACTAATTGTAAGTGCAAACTTGAACAGGTCAGGACCACAACGCATCGCAATAAAAAAAATCATCTTAAATCGCTTTAATACATTTCATATGAAATGAAATAATAATTAATCTCTGCTACGTCACTAATGTGATATTTCATAGGAAGTGTATGAAAATGATCCATAGAGATTTTTGCAGCTTCATGCTTTTTGTACTAATGTGCGCACGAAAAAAGTAAAATATTTATGATAATATTCAATTGAATTAATAAAATTAGAGATCTTTGATGACTCCACATTGGATTTTCATAGAATAATTATTATTAAAATTCTATATATTTTGGGATTAAAAAAAAAATCTTTTTTCAGCATCTTAGACGCTATCAATATTTATTTAAATTTGAAGTAGCCAATATAATTTAAATATATTTTATCGCCCTTATATCATGAGGCAGATCCTGACAAGGTTATTAAGAGATATGCATAATGTTGTAATTTGAAACTTTAGATTACAATATTCTCAAATAAAGTGGTTGAGTGGAACCTGATTATGAAATTATAAGAGAAAGAAATCAAGTCTTTACCTAAGGAGAACATTAGCTAACCCAGTGAACTGCAAATGGAGTGAAGTGGCTGGAGCATATTCCAGAGCCTGCTGGAGACACCAAACAGCCTCTGGGGCAGAACCTACAGCTCTCCAGTAGAGAGAGGCAGCAGTTCGTAACGACCACGAATCGTTCTGCAAACAAAAGGAAAGAAAAATAATAAAAGTATTTATTAAAGAAAAAACTAATTAAAACAAAAAAGGATGTCTTTCTTAGGCTTGTTTTTATATTCTACCTCGAGCATAGCAAGAGCCAATCGAGCACCGATCAATTCGACGGAGGCATCCGGGTCCCCGAAAATATCTGTCCCCAAACGAGGAATCAATTCCGGTTCCGAATTCATATTTAACTGCTCTGGATGGTAACTCAACGAGAGTTTGTTAAGCATCTCAGTTGCAGTGGCATCATGACGACATTTAGGATGTCGACCACCACCTGCCAAGGGGATCTGCTTTAAATTGAGATCTAGGCCTCTGTGCAAAGAAAAAAAATATAAATTAGAATAGAGTAATCCTAAACAAAAAATCCTACTTAGGTTCGATTAAAAAAAGAAACTTCGTTAAATAGAGTTAAATTATGTTTTAAGATTAAATGATTAATTGATTATTATAATTAATAATTTTTTATCTTCATGCATCAAGTTAGTTAAAAAAAAAGACTGATTAAAGAATAATATAAAAAAAAGCATTATTATTATTATTAATATTATTATTAGTTAATTACATGAAATGCCAATCCACTGTTTGTTTGCGCCACTCGACGCTTTTGATTTTCTTACAAATAGAAGGCGAAAGAGGCGATTTTTCTAAACCATCGTGAAGAAAGAGCGTTACCTCTGGCATACTCACGCTTACTACAACAAAAATTATTCATTTGATTATGCAAATAGGACTTTTTTTTGGTAAATTTAAGATAATAAAGAAAAAAAAGGATTGTTGGTTGTTTTCAAGAATTAATAAATAAAAATTTTCTCTGTAAAGAGAATTGGGAAAAAACTAACCAAAAAAATCTTCAAGATCAGGTCCTTTTTTAACTCGAACTGAATCATCGCCAAAGGAGACCCGAACGTAGAAATCCTGTAAAAAAGAAAATAAGATTTGGCGAAAATTTAAAATTTATAGGGATTCATTCATTCAATATTTTAGAACGACAATGATCGTCGCCTCATCAATCAAAAGATAAACAAGCGCTTTCTCACCTTTAAGTCCGTTTCAAAGGGTGGGCAATGAGGCAGTGCTAACAACAAACATATAAAAAGCTGATTTATAAAATCCAATTTTGCAATAGCTAATTATTGGACAGAGCAGGTCTTAAGTTGGAGATTTCTTATAAAAAAAACTATTTTTTTTAAATATATTTTTTTATTATTAATTATGAAGTCTTAATTATTCTTCTAACAGATGCATTCTGTTAATTAATTATAATAATAATATTTATTGTACTCTCGTGCTGACACTTATACACAATAATAATTAATTATTATTAATTGAAATTAAGACTTTTGAATAATAAAAAAAATATTTTTTTTTTAAATAGTTTTTTTATATAAGAAACCTCCAGCTTAAGACCTATTAATGCCATTAATAAGCTACCGCAAAATTGGATTTTATAAAGCAATTTTTTGGACTACATCCAAATGAATTTAAAAATAAAAAGCTGCTTGTATACTCCGTGTGTCTCATCATTTGCGTCACTTTGATATGCTTCATATGCTCTTGGTCAAATTGAAAAAAATCACATTTCTTGACCTATTTATTCCCCTCAAAAGTATTTGGACAACCTGTATCTTTTATTCTGTCTTAATTAAGAGAGCTACATGAAATTCAAAATCCTCCAATTTCATAATGTTATTTTATGAATTTAATAACCTATTTATTAAATTTATTTTTCTATTCCATGTAGGTCTTCATTATTCATTAAGTCGAAACCAAAGATATAAGTTGTTACATTTGAGGGGGGTAGTATATACTCATTCGATTTCATGATCACACGTGAATGGAGACCACGAATTTTTCAAACTAAGATTAGCATTTCTTTGCTATTTCAAATGGCAGTCTCTTCTTCTTCATTTATCAGGGATAAGATCGTTAGGCTTTTTCTAGATCATCTCTATGTTTATGGATATCATGGGAATATCAAAGAAGAAATAGTTTTACAAATACTTACTGACTCTTATTGAACCTGGTGGTTCTAATCCTACAACTATTTGATTTTTATTTAAGAAATGATTTCATTTTCCCTGAATCAAAATGGAATCACAAAATATGAAATTGCCAATTACTGTTTTAATTTAGGCGAATGAATTTTTAATTTTAATCCCATATTTCAATCTTCCTTGAAGATTTTGCTAAAAAAAGAAAGATTACCTTGGTGTGTTCGACGGCAGAGTCATCGATACGCTCTATATTGTTATCTTCAGGAGGATGATGCGTTGATTGTTCTCCAGGTTGACATCGAGGAGTGTTAGTTGAAGCCAACAACCGAGAAACCATTCCACCTATAAAACAAAAATAAATCAATCAAATAATTATTCTTCAAAAAAGAAATTTCCAATTTCCTGCAAGTAATTCCATTATAATTTTATTTATTCCTGCGTCCATCAAAGAAAGATCTCTTTCAGACCCTAAAGATTTTCTTTAAACAAAGTGTGCTGCGTTGAAACCCACCGGATTCATAATTGGCGGATACACAATGGACGGGTACACATTGATGCTGTTTTGTACAGAGATAAGGCATACGATGTAAAAAATTGCGGAAGGGCGTTGGAGCATCCTCAGGGAGCGACATTGGCAATCGGCTGAAATCTTCGCAAGCCTATAAGCACAAAAACGCAAAGAGAGAGGAAATTTTTAAAAAGTGTAAAAAATATTTATTAGAATGAATACTTTTACGGTTATAGGTGTTTGTTGATTTCTAAACTCATAGATTATCTTGCAGCGAACGGCTTTAGCCAAACGAATGCCTTCTTCGACACGGAGTGCAGGCTCCGCTATCATCGCCTGGGCGAGGTGATACCAGGCCCCTGTCAAGTTGAGTCTCTCCTCGTTTAAGGATGCCAACAACAAATGGGTCGCTGGCTGAAGAGAAGAAAAATTATTAAACATAAAAAACCAAAATTTTAAGAGTTTTATATAATAGGAATAGCGCAAAGAAACAAGAATGAATAAAAAATTTTAGATGAATTTTATGATGATGATTCTCTACCTCATATCGATTGACTTTATGAGCTTCGTAAGCCACTTGGAGGGCTTGTTCAGGTCGATCGATTCTCCGAAGAATTGCCCCTAGAGAAACCAAAGGAACATCACGATATTTTGCAGGAACTTTATCTAAAGAAGCGTAGAGGCAATCAATGGCATTTTTCGGTTGACCTCGAACTCGCCAATAAAGCGCAGCCAAAGTCGTTAGAAGCCAGGGAGGACCAGTTTCCTAAAATAGAAGGAAAAAAGTGAGGCTTCAAATACTCTAGAATTTAGTGATATGTGAAAAGAGAGGAAGTCAGTCAGTGGGCTCAATCGAAATAAAACTCCCCAAAATAATGAAAATTTTCTCACCCTAGTGGATGACTTCCTCTCCTTTCACATATCACTGATCTGTGTATAGCCACCCATCTCATCGTGAAATTATTAGAATTTATTAGCATTCTTTAATATATAGTTTTGTTTTAAAATCATAGAGAAGGTACGAGATTAAAGAGGAAAAATGAAAAATAATGTGCATAGGACTAAAGCTAAGTAAGAGTCTCTCTAAACATAGAAAACATATTGAATTTTGACCTAGTGTAGATAAAAGAGCGTCTTTTCATTTCGTTCCGCTTAAAAAAATGGTATTTTCCCCCTGTCTCTAGATGAGAGAGTTAGAATATCAATGTATTATTTCTTCATAAGTGTGCGATTATTTTCTTTAAATTTAAACTAATGTTTATATTCCAGCGAGATGGAGAGAGCAAGCTCACACTCTATAGCATGGGTCCAGAAATCAAGTAAAATAGGACAACTCGATGTTCAGTTTATTTTCGGGGTTAAGTGAGATGGATTATTTATTTTAAAAAAAAATTCGTGATAGGAGAAGATAGGGAAAGATCAATTCGAATGGTATATTGTTCATTTATTGGGGCAAAAAGTTTGGCTTTCTAAAAAAATTTTCAAAAATGAAAGAAAATGGGTGGGCCCGGGATCACCTCAGGTTAAATATCTTTTTGCAAAGACCTTGTTCATGGCGCTGACCATTCGTTGACCCACTTCAGCAACCTGGAGACTTCTTGTAGTGCTAGGCATCAGCTCGGAAAGAGCGCTTCGTAATTCACTTTCGTCATAGCGGCGTGGAAGATGCGCAGCCGCTTCAGCTGCCGCTATAGCAGCTGCGTGTGGAGGTGAACGATCGTCTTCCGATTCCGGAGCGCATAACGGCGTATACCATGGAAGTGGGTGTTCCTTGCCAGCAGGGACACGAATCGCCTTTGTAAGAATTCGCTCCACGCTAGAAAATAAAAAAAATTTCATTTTTGTCACAAAATGATATAATGATGAGTCTCGTTTACTTGAATCCTTTATTCTGTGGCGGCAAATAAGCATGAGGAGCTTGTTCGCCGATAGTCGGATATCGTCCTCCAAAGGAGCTACATTCATCGGGGTTCATGTGTCCGGTCTCGAGGAGGAGATTCCGAGGGGCTCTGCGCATTGTATCTGCCGTGTATCTCTCGGCGGCTGTGCAGAACAGATGCAGCGATCGTCTTAAAAACTAAATAAGATTTCAAAGGATCAATGAATATTAAAATAATTAAAGATTATATATTCGGTCAAATTATTATAATGGTAATGGGGAAATGAACAAGGAAACAATATTTAGCCTGAGGGGTAGGGCATGTTGTGGTTGTTTATATTCATTAATATAGCATTCAGTTCACTAGCGGGCGTTATTACCGCCCGTGAAGATCTTACAACCCTTCAAAGGGGCGCTGAATTCAAGTTCAAATTAATGTATTTTTTACATGTAAATGAGAGTCAAAGCTCTTCTAAATAATCAGCCCAGCTTTTACTTACTCAAAGATAATTGTCTATGAAGAGCACAGATTTGCATTGGGATGCGCACTTCTACATAATTACGTCATTGATTTTTACATATTCCCAGTCTTTAGTAACTCTTCAAATGCTAATTAAATTATTTTTCTATCAATAATAATAATAATTTACATATTTGGTATTTGGGGAAGGGGGAAGGGGTGGACGAGCAGATTGGCTAGCGGGGGGAAAGTTGCAGAAGAAGAATAGAAATTATAAAAAAGAAAAGTTTGAAAATAAAAGTATTGATAAGAAGGCCCTCTTTCTCTTCACGTAAATATTTTCCTTTGACAACTTTTTTATTAAACATTACTATTATATAGCCCATGTTCAAAAAATGTCTTACCTAACAAGTATATGTATATGTATGTAGCGTAATTAAGGTGCATTATTTATTTTTAATTGATTAAATATTTCCTTTGGGCTGGTCCAAGAAAGTTTCGCAGCATGCATTCTGCTTAGCGTCTCCATTCAATTTTTTTTTAATGGGTTTATTATTTTGTCTTTTCTCATAATAAAGAAACTATTCCTTTAGTTCACTTCTAGGGGGCTGTCCTATCAGCCCCTTCCACTTAATTCAATCCTCCATTAAATTTTTTTATGTCTAGTTTAAAACGGTCGGCCAATCGCTTCCTCTGTGATAATAGAATAGGAAAAATTATATCACACTATCTATTCTTATATCATTGAATTTAAGGCTCTTCCTTCATAGATTATGAAGATAATTCAACTTTAATGTATAAGGTTAAACAATAAGTTAACATTTTTTTTTAATAGAAAATATATACGTACGTATTTCTTTACCAGAAATATTAATTACTGGCCGCCCGATCTAAATCCAGCCAGGCGAACAAGCCCCTTTGGCCTCTTTATTTCAATAGGTCGTTTATGCGTTCACTAAAGATGAAATTCAATTTTTATCAATTGTTAGTAGATTATTTACTTTTACTGTTTAAAAGATTGATGATAAACTTTATTTAATTAAATAATTTTTATAAATAAATGACTGAATGAATTCAAGCTATTATATTTTGAGTTGGAAGTCAATTTCTTATTTTGGGCAGGGTTTCTGAATATTTTTTAGTTTATCTGCCCATTGTTTTTGTTGCTTCTAGCACCTTTCTTGCGGATGGGGAAAGACAATCTAGAATAAATCTAGTGAAGCTTTAAAGATCAGTGATTTCATTTAGAAGTCATCCATAACTTTTTTGCTTGTAATATTAATCGATTACTTTTTTTACTTATTTTAAGGATTTCTCATTGATCTTATTTTCTCTTTTATTGTGTTTCGTGTATTCATTGATTTTTCATAATTAGATTGAAAGAAATCAAGTAATGACCGACTGTAATATTTTTGGAATTGTAATTTTTGGTATTGATGAAAATCGGACTTGTCTTAATATGACCTCGAGCTGGATCGGATAGTTTATAACACATAGGTCGAGATACATTTGTTCTCTCTAATATTCCCTAAAAATTTTAAACTTATGTTTGGATCCCACATGTCCCTCTTGAAAGTCACTGTTCGAGAATGCTTCTGAACTCATGTTTTAATTAATTATTTTCACTTTTTAAATTTAGCAACAGAGACGTCCTTTTTTTAATCAAGTTGCCAGAATTATCTAAAGAGTAATGATCCTCCAAATAAAAATTACCACAGCATTACATTTATAATGAGCTAATTAATCAAAATATATAAAAATTTTTGGGGTTGTTTAAAGTAAAATAAACAAAAGACATTTCAATAAAGATAGAAAAAATTTTTTAATAAATTTTATACATATAATTATAACAAAAAAGTGAAAAAAAAAGAACTTAAAAAATATAAACATATGTCTCAACTAAGAGCTACTTTATTTTAAATTTTAATAATTTCAGATGCAACGTGAATTTGTTAAAAATTTATAATAAAAAATTTGAAATTCATTAAGAGAATGCCTACTATTAATTCCTGATCCATTCACTCAGAAACAAAGAAATGTTTTAAATAATAATTAAGTTTATTGTAAATTTTTAACATTAATACATCTGAATTTATTAAAATTTAAAATAAGATAAGCCTCTTTGGAGAGCATATATTTTGAAAAATCCTTATATGTACTGAATTATTATAAAATAATAAAAAAAAAAAGAATTAAACAATAAAATAAAAAAATTTTCTCTTTTGATTATTTAACAAAATGAAAATCACAAAAAGATGAAATTATGAATGAATTTTTTTGGAAATGCATATGTGAATCTTAAATATTGTCTCAATTTATTGGAAATTTAAATGAAGAATGAATATATGACTAGAAATTTTATGAAATTCAGTAAAAAAATTTCTAAAAGAAAATGCATTTTGATCAGACTTTTTTTTTATTATTATTTTTGAAAACTTATTAAAAACAACTTGAGCTTTTGAGATAATATATAATCATTAATCGTTTATACTATTTCTCGTTGAGAATATTAATTAATATAAAGAAAGCCTTCCAATTCTAACACTCCCTCCATCAGAATTCTTGTTAGACAGCCCGAGGCCTTACTAGACCTCAAAGTAAAATTTCAAACCATATTTAATAAAATATATTTACTATCCTAATTTCTATTTTAAAAATTATTGTACACTTAAATTAACGAGGTACTCCATTTTACTAAAAGATACTCAAAAAAATCTTAATCATTTTAAAATCTTTAAATAGCACAAAGGAATTTTTTGTTTCAGGTCAAAATATGTTCACTTTTAATCGCCAAATGAATTTCAGAAATTATAATGGAAAAGATGGATTTCTAAAAATGACCCAAACAAAGGCAACTATTTTATATAATTGAGGATCTCGTTTTACTTTAATAATTTTTCTTCCCTTTGCTACTTATTTAAACTAATTTTAGTTTATTACAAATTATAGCTCCTAAAAGAGAATACCAGAAATACCCCAACTTTTTGGTGTTCATTTATTCATTCCAACAATCCCATTCATATTAATTCATATTAGAAATTATAATTTTGAATTTATCCTAAATCAAAGCCATTTATTTATTAATAAGAGTGGAGAACAAGACAAAGAGAATAAATCAGATGCAGAAGTTTTCTTATAATAATAGAAATAATTTGTTCTTACTTTCAATCATATATCGTAAGACTTTCACGTTGGATGTTAAGCGATAACTTGATATTAAACATTATAAAATTCTCAAAAACTCCTCAATGAAAATCTTTCAAACTGTTGATGGCTTGATTCATCAAACTCAAAAATTGATATATCTATATACAAAAATGCAATAAACAAGATGACATTGCGCAATATAAATTTCCAAAACAAAGTATAGGTTAATACAAAATACTTAAATTTCATAAGAGACAAGCAAGCATAAACAGAAAGCTAGATGAATATATACATGTACATAGAAAGCTGTTTTTTTCTGCAATGAGCAAATAAGCTTTCATGCTTTCCTTCTTAAAGATTTGGGCAAAAAACAGGAAAAAACAGAAAAACTCAAGTTATTCTTAATAATGAATATTTGGTTTTCTTTTAAAGTTAATAATAAAGTTAAAAATAATAGCAGAAAATTTAAAAAAAAATTATATTTTAATATTAATATAAAAAATGATTAAAATTAAATAAAAGCCACGGATGGAAACGAATTCAACTTTGTAAATTTTGAATTTTTTAAATTATTAGATTCTCTTAGAATGGGGCAGGATTTAGAATGAAAGACATCAAGAGGAGGAAGTGTACCGTAATCTACAATTAAAAATAATGTACGGTGTACATATGTACATATGGACAAAAATCGATTTGTGGACATTATCAGGAAAAAGGCAAGCTCAAGCTTGTATTTGTAAATTTGTCAGTGTAAAAAAATTCATTGCTACTTATATCATATTGTATATCGGAACAGATTTCTTTTATTTGCTCTTAAAAAAAAACAATTGTTTATTTTGTGAGATAATTTCGTTTTTGTACTTTATATTTACCCCTTTTAGAAAAAAAATACTGAATTAAATACTAAGAATTTCTTCTTAATCAGGAGTTTGAAAAAAATTAACTCTTATAAGTTATGTATTGCCAGTTACTTTGGGTTTTGTTTAAAAATAAAAGGGCTTTCATTTCATCTGGGAAGTACATGAATGACGACCTCGAATTACCCGAATTAAGACTGGTATTTATCTACACCTCTCAATGCCACTCTTTTCTCTTGCCTCTCCTAAAAATTAAGATGATAATAAATCAATACAAATGTTGGTTAAACTGCCTTTTAACCAGAAAAAATAAAATATTTGATATCTGCTTCTTTCAGGACTCTAATGAAAGATAAAATAATAATTATGAGATCATTGATGTAGTTATTATTTTAGATTTTCATTTCACAAGGATAATATTATTTTTTGAAGGTACAAAACAGATTTGCTAAATCTTGATCTTGAAATTTATTCTACCGAATTATTGAAATAATCAACAATCTTTATAATTCTCTCATAAAATAAATTTGTTTAATACACTTATAATAAATCTAAAATACCAAATTGATTTGATATAGCACTTTGCTTCTGAGAAATGATATTTAAAAGCTGAATCATGATTACATGTTTTGTTTCTTTCTCTTAGGAATATTTGCACTTTGAAAATAAGAAACTTGGATTTCTTAATATAAACATTTAATTTAGATAATCCTATCTACTATGTTTTGATTCGAAATAATAAACAATTCTTTTTTTATTCAAACTCCTGATTTCAGAAATCCTTTTAATGATTTTTTCTCGCCTACTAAATAGTGTTTTTGAGTGTATGTGTTTGCATAAATTATTTAAATCGTACCAGGTTTTAGCCAGTTTTCTTTTTTAGCTTTCTCGGTATTGGCCAATTTCTCAGTAGGATCAGGAATAGTGACATCAAGAGTGACGCTGTCGCCAGTCTGATCTGTAATGACCACAGTGAGATCGTCGTCATTGACCAATGATTGGAGTTGGGCAGTCGTCGAACCATCCATGTCTAGCATCCCAAGATCATCATCAAGGAAGCCACTCCCTTCACTTTCATTTAGTCCGGTGTCGCCATCAAAAAGAGCACCTGACCCCGGCAACGACATCGCTTCACACTGTTCGCATTGTGCCCTGGCATCTCGTGCCTTTTTGCCCAACGGCGTTCGTTTCACCATCTGTTCTTTAATTCGTTTTGCTTGCAATTCCACATTCTTTAAAAGCATTTGTAGCGACAATGTGATATCCAATTGTAAATGATGTGCAAGCATATGGCTCTCGTTGTTTACATCGCAACTCAAAACTGTTCGGCCATCTTGTATTTTTTGGATACAACTTTGTCCTAAAAAATATAAAAATTCATTTTTAGTTGAGGGCACTTATTGAAAGAGTAAGAGGAAGTTTTCAAAATCAGATTAATAGAAGGAACTCTCACCTCTGTTATTAAGAAGTGCTGAGAGCGAGTAGTGATTATGGCTTAAGAGACGGATCTCAAGGGGTGCTTGTTGCCACATGAGGAGCTCTTGGCTATGCAACCAGTCTTGTTGCATGGCATGATATTCGTGCAACTGACGAAGGATATCCTGCAGGGCGTCGTACAACTCCACAAGACCATTTTCCAATTTCCGATAACAGAGGACTGCATGCTTGGCTGCCTTCGCCCGGTTATGCCAATGTTCACTCAATTTCATCGTGTTCTCATATAATTGAGCCGAGCTAAAATCAAGTTTTTATTAAAAAAAATAAAAAATAATTTTTCTAATTTCGAGGATAACGACAGCACTACGTAAGCAATACAAAGCTACTTAACTATGGGATCAAAGCAAGAGGTGGCAATGAAAAAAATCAAGACGGAATAAAAAATTCATGTTTGTTGTTCTTAGAAGCTAAAAATATTTAAAAAATGTTCTTGTATAGGAATGCTAAACTGTAATCGCAGACCCTATAATCAAGGAAATATTGAAAGTTGAAAACATTTTTATTCTTCGCAATAAAATATTCAGAATTTTATATAGATATATAAAGATAAAAAATATATATATATATTGCGAAGAATAAAAATGTTTTTAACTTTATATATATATATATAATTATAACTCGACGTTTCGGCTCTCCTTTTGGAGTCATTTTCAAGAGTTTTGTGTTAGGAAGTGATGGTGGAGGTGGTTTG
>JAAAKE020093776.1:0-10125 GCA_010014785.2 Anisolabis maritima | reverse complement strand
TCTTGGCTACCGCCTCTAAAATATATTTAAAATATTAAAAATACCTGAAATTTAATTTTTCTTCTAAATTTTTCCAAACTTCTCCTAATAATCCCTTTAGGCTGACAATATCTCCGTTGGTGTTTTTTATTATGATAGTTACTGGATATGCCTAAAATAATTAGAAAAAAAAAAAATAATTGGAATAAAATTGTAGACGTTTCAACTGATCTTATTTTTTAAGGTCTTGAAGACCTTCCCTCGACAATTGAGATAGTCATCTCCCATTCTATAATCTAAATCAATGGTTCTTCAAGTGTATATTATTATGCGAAACTTATGTAAAAAGATTTTTGAGTTCTGCAGGATTGGTACCATAATAATAACAAGATAAAGATAATTCAATAATTTCATAAATCGTTTATAAAATACATTTTTATATTAATATATAAATATGAAATTAAAAGCCCCTTAATATGATGCAACTGCAAAGCTTTAAAATCGTCTAATTTATAAATTTTTTTTATAGTAAAAACAAACTATACAGGCTATTTTTTTGTTTTTTATTTTGTGCAATTTGTATTTTTGTTTCCTAATTTATAGAATTATTATTGAGTGGGGTTCACGATATGTTAAATATTGTAGCAGATTTCCTTGCAAACGTTCGAGGACCATTGATTTAAATAAATTAAACTTTTTGAAAGATTTTCTACTAATTGCTTTAGTACAAAATATTTTCTTACTCTATCTGTAGTGGCGATTGGTAAAATTATCTTTTCAAAATTCGTGCGTCGATCAATATATCGTAAAGTTGATTTCTTCACAACTTCATCAAATTGTCCTAAATCATTAATTTTTACTCTTTCAGGTGTTAGATTATAGATTTCCTTTAGATAAACTTTGTACTGAAATAATTTTGACATATTTTATTCTTAAATAGATTTATTAATGATAAAGAAATGTTAAAATTAACAAGCCGAAATATTTCTTATGAATTTTTTATTTTGATTTGGAAGATTTGTTGGCGCAAGGATTAAGAAAATTTTTATTTTTGTATTTTTTTTAAAAAATTAATCATATATAATAATTTTAATAAAATAGTGACATTATGTAATATCTAGAGAAAATTTTATCAGATTCAAACAAAAAATCCTTAGACTAAAAACTATTGAATTATTGTTAATTAGCGGCATAAGAGACAAGGGACCTTTGCATTTTAAAAGATATAACTTAAAATTTTTATAAAAATATTTTTCTAACAAATTGATTTCTTATTTGTCGAAGACCATATGAAAAACGAATTCATTCTTTAAATAAATTTCTATAATGCCATTGATAATTTTAATTAAAATTACATATACTTCTCCCCCTGAATGCGCCTCTTTTGATAAAAATTATTTACTATCATTTCACCATTCAAATAACAATGTCAAATAACCCTCTTCCTTAGTGTAGAGTTGGAGGTCTCGCCTCACTTACAGGTCAGTGGTTCGCTTCCC
Organism: Anisolabis maritima; assembly: GCA_010014785.2. NCBI lineage: Eukaryota > Metazoa > Arthropoda > Insecta > Dermaptera > Anisolabididae > Anisolabis > Anisolabis maritima. The sequence goes on along the minus strand of JAAAKE020093776.1, from coordinate 8,647 downwards.
GTCCTGAACGACAAAAATTTATTTATGTTATATTGGCTAGCAATTAATAGAAATAAATAAGGATGGAGTCTAAATGGCCTCAGATACCGAAAAAGACTTTAAAAAAATGTCAAATGCAAATAATATTTGTATATATTACATTATTTTGGACCACAGCTATAAACACATCACAATCAAATGGAAAAAATCCTCTAGTTGCAAAGTGATTCATAAAATCGAATTCATTTTCAGCTTTTATAAATAAAATTATTTTGGTTTCGCTTCTGCACAACTCTTTAGTTATCTAAAATAAAAATAGTGAATATTAAATTATCTTAGAAAAATTTTTAGTGTTTTCGGAAGAAGAGAATTTAATTCCTTCCTCAAACAAAAATTAAAAATTCTATCAAAATTATTTTCCAAGAAAACCCTCTTCAAGCATTTTATAAAAAAATTATATAAATAAAAATAATCACTAAATTACCTTTGTTAATTTCCCGAAATAATTTATAGAATTAAATAAGGATATAAAAAGTTGTCCATTTTGTTTATCTTTGAATCCCCCTGATTTAATAAATAAATTACCATGAAAATTTAATTGCTTATATAATAAGACTTTTTCTTTTAATAGGAAAATTTCTGAAAAAAATATAAATGAAAAAAAAATTTAATATATTATATTTATTTATCTAGGATTTTGTTTGTTTTAGGACCAATTAAAGCTGTTTTTTTTTTAGTATTTTAGCTGAAACCATATTGAATTTAAACAATTGAATTATGATAACTGTCCAGTCAAATTTTCATCTAATTAGACCAAATGGCTTTAAATAAATTTCCGGTTAATATTACAAGCGACATTATTAGTGTTTTTCTATAATAAATAAATCTTTAAAGATATCGGAATTAGGTATGGTCTTTACTATATGGTTAAGGAGACATTTTCCGGGAGAGTGAGTTAGGAGAGAGAAACCGGGAAGACCTCATATAAGCTAACCATCATGATTTTCGATGTTTTTATAAAAAATTCCAAAAGCAAAGGAAAATATATAGTTAACATACTATTAACATAACTAACATTGAGGACTCTCAGGGCAGAAGTACTCAAATTTTACTCACAATATTTTTTTTTTTATAAAAAAATACCATTTGAGAGGTAAATAACCTTAGAATTACAACTTTCGAAAAAAAAGACAGCTTCAAAAGTAGTGCGTTTTTTAACCATCATTAATGCTTTGTAACTTTCTATGCTTTTCTTTTTAATATTAATATACTATAATTTTTATATAATTGTATATTTATAAAATTTTTTATTAAAAGATAAGGCATGACATAGCAGCCTTTCCTCAATAAAAAATAAAATAAAAATAATTCTTTGTGCAATGGCCTGACGGCCATCTGAGGCCATATAGCCAGATAAACGATACATAATATATATTTTTCGATACAATGATCCAGGCATATTAATTTACGTCAACTGGTATTCAATTGATATAAATAAATTTTCATCGGATTGCTCGGGACCCGAACCCATCCCCCTTGGCTTTTAAAGTTATCAATACTGACAATATCGCTATTTTTAACTTTTCGGCCACGGGGGAATGGAGGGCCCCCCCCCCGACTGACAAGTTTAAATAGTTTGAAATTTCTCTTGGATTGTAATTGTTGGAGCAGACCTATTATCTTTTAATAAGTTTGTCCCATCCATCCAGTGGCTGAGAGACTAAAGGAATTGACATTGTCACTATCGATAACTTTCAAAGCTAAGGGATGTGAATCTGGATCCCATTCAGTCCGATTTATTTAAAACATTTGGATACCAATTGATGTAAATAAATGTGTCTGAATAATTTTGTATCATAACATCTAAATATATAATATTATATATCGTTTATAGTCTATATGGCCCAAGATGCCGAAGAGTAATATATGTTTGTTTATATGATTTTAAATACTGAAAGACAACCAAAATAAAATTAAAATTACTTATTACACTTTTATTTATTAATAACTATTATTTTTACCTTCGCGATCAGATAATTCTAAAAAACAAATACTGGATGCTCCAAATTTTCTCTGAAAAGAAATTATAAGCTGAGGAAGAATTCGCTCAAAAATAAAGTTAGCTGAAATAGAGGCCAAATGAAAAAATAAAACATTTAAAACCAATTTATTTAAAAGCATGATCCAAAGAAAAAGACGGAGAAGTATTTTTTTAAAAATATACTATTAGTGTTTTTATATAGTCCATTTATTTCTTACTCATTTAATATTTAACAATGCATTAAGTATTCTTTTTAATGTATTCCTACTCTCTAATTCCTTTAAAAGCAAATTATTTAAAAACTTATTATTGACAAAGTAAGTGTATGCCTCTAATAAATAATTCTATATAATTAATGTCTTAAACTAAATTAAAATTTATAGAATAAATTAAAAGAAAAATTATCTTGTCTAAATGAATTTGTTTTATTACAGCAATTATCGAGAGATATTTTCCGAAGACTAGTATTTTATTATTATTATTATTATTATTATTATTATTATTATTATTATTATTATTATTATTATCATTAATCATAAGGCGCTTTTGCAACTAAGGCCATTCGCGCCTCACAGTCCACCACTACACAATGAAATGCCATACTAATCAGCTAAGTACAACAGGCACTAACGAGTAATTTATACCGTAGAAGTAGAAGAATATTAGCTGAATACAACCAATACTTAAATAAAGAATAAAGAAAAAAAAAATAAATAAAAAAAAAATATAAATTAGATAAAAAAAAATCGACTAGCGTAAAATAAATAAGCAGGAATATACAGATAACCTGTTTCAACTAAAAGGCAAAAGTGATAAGATTGAAATATTGCTGCTACACTAAAAATTGAGGACCTTTGTTTTTTTAGTTAAAATATAATACATCGATTTACAAACTAAAATCAAAATTTTTGGTTTTGAAGTATCCGCTGATGCAAACTGATGCCCCGAATAGGCTAGAGATCCAGGGTTCCCTGGAGTATACGGTGACTTGATAAAAATACCAATAAATTAATCTATGACTATATATGGATATGGATATTCCAGATACTTATTATATTATATATAATATCAGATTCAAAAAATAAGTTTCAAACAAACAATCAATATTTTTCATTTATCTATCGGCCTGTGATATGCAGAGAAATTTAAATAATTTTTAGATACTAGGTAAAACATAAAAGAATGACTGCTGCTTATAAGTATTTAAAATATTTTTTTAGTTTTATTTAAAAACTGATTACTTGATTAAGAAAATGATTAAATCCCCCCCTCCTCCTCTCCCTCATGGTCGAGAGGTTAAATGTTTTGACATTGACAATATTGATAACTTGGAACGAGAAAATTGAAGGGACCAATATTTATCTCTTGGGTGCAGATATAAGATCGGAAAGAAAAAAATACGACTGTACAAAAAACTTGTGTAACTTGTATGATTACTTTCACTTTCTTAAGTAGGTATATATTTATGAATCATAATTTCCAAGATCAATATTATTAAACTTAAATTCATTCCAAATATTAATATATAAATTAATATTAAAACATGTTTAAAATTAATTGATGAAAGAGAAATTCTTTCATATTCATTATTTGCTGGTTGCTCCAATTCTTCAAAGATAATTCGATTAATAATCCCTGATTCTTTCATATTCATCAAACTGTAAAATTAACAAAATATTATGTTTTAATTCCTAATGGAACAAACCTAATAAAAAAAGTACTGATAAAAAAAAAGTAGAATAGAAGGCAAAAAAAATTTCTCATATAGGGTGGACATTAAAAATTCTCATTTGTTAAATATTCAATGAAAAAATATAAATGAAAAATTAAAGAATATGATACTTACTAATAATTAAAAATTTTAGTATAACAACTATTTTTTTCAATTATTATAGAAAGAAGATCAATAGACGTAACGCCAGGAATCGTTTGTAATTGACAGGAGAGATATTTTTTTATTCCATAAGCGAGAAAATTCCATGTTAAATGAGCATAATTTGCCTTATTACATACTTGCTTCAGACCAACCAATTCTGTTTCAGGAAGAGAATCAATGTGAGGCAAAATAAATTTCTCGTAAACTTGATGCAAAATTGGGTCTTTCGTATTCTGTTAAAATATAAATTTATAAATTCTTCAATAACCATTAATAAAATTAAAAATATCACCTGGAAATCATAAAGTTGTCCAGATTTTGAAAGCATGCTTAAACGGAAATCGTTAAGTTGAAGCATTTCAAGAAAATTCTTAAAAGGAGGCGGCTGAAACTCGATTATAAATGAGGAGAGTATTAGATGCGCCGAAAAAGAAGCTATAAAAATTAGAGTTAATAATTGACAAGACAAGTACAGAATTCGACAACTTAATGATTTTGGCAACGAAGGTGGAGCTAAAAACCAAGGAAAAATAATCTTTAATAAAAATTATTCAACTATTTCAGGATTCGTTATATCAACAATTAATTAAAATACCTTGTTGGCAGAACATGGTGAAAATAACAAAAAAAGCCGAAGAATGTTGATTAGGATCGTGTAGACCTAATAAATTTACTTTATATCGAATAAACGATAAGATCAATGTTGATATAATTATTAGGAGAATTAATAAAATCCAGAAATATGCTTCAATCTTTTCAATTAATGTGAAATCTTCATAACCAATTTTTTGGGATCGTACATAAATTTCATTTCTAAAATATGCAAAATAAACCAATAAATTTGACAAAAAATATTGAGGAAAGTTTAAAACATGAGAAATTTTAACAAACTCATTTGGGCTCTCTGACCATCTACCATTCAAGTGTATCTCCAAGAATATTTATTTTAATCAAAAGGATTAAATGATTAATATAGCTAAGGATATAAACTGCTGAATTTTAAGTAACTTTAATAGTAAATAATCTGGCACCCCCTGACAAACAATTTAACTATTTTTTATTTCATAATCTTTCCTTTAAAGGAAAGATGTATTCTTGATCGCCTATCAATCGCTAATCCAAATCTCTGTATCATTATTGTAAATCTACCTTTATTATTTGCAGGCGCTCTTGATTAGTGCTACTCCCTCGCGGAAATTTTTGAAATAGCAAAGGGCTTCACTCTAAAGTCGCCTAATCCAAATCTCTGCCATTTTTGGTTATCGATCTTCATTATGTGCTACACTCTTTCGGACATTTATGAAATAGCAAAGTAAATAAACTAATGAAGTATTAATTGTCAAACAATTTTTAAAAATTCTAAATTATTAAAAATATTTGTTTAAAAAATTTATAGTTAAAATGTGAAGAATAAGGCCTAGACAATAAAAAAATTTGTATACGTAAACCTAGTTATAAAAGACATGACAGGTAGACCAGACCATGTGCTAGAAACGTCTCTAACAAAGTAAGATAAATATAGACTCAGCTCAGCTAAAATCAAAATTTAAAAGAACCATATCGGGGGACTTAGTTATTTTTATTTTGCCAATTTTCTTAATCTTTAAACATTTTTTTTGTCAATATTCTCAACACATTAATCTGTATTGTATTTGAAATAATATTTCTTCACCTTGTATAAATGAAAGGTACAAAATAATCAAAATCTTGAAGTCTTTTTTTGAAGAAGCTATAATCTCCAAGTGCAACCAATGCTTCACCTCGATGCACCATACCCAACATCCCATCCCAGGAACCATTGGCCAAAAGCACACCCCAGGATCCATCAGTAGCTTGTAAAAAACGAGATCTGAAAAGTTAATCATCTAATAAAAGAAAAAAATTAATTTTATTCTCTTTTTCTTAATAGAACAAAAAATGAATGATGAAGGTGATTTTGGTTTATTGAATTCAAAATATGTGCAGGGTGGAAAAGAGCTATCTGTTTGATCCAAACTACCGAAACTTAGGAATATTCATAGAAATAACTTAGCATTTGTAATCAATTTGTCAAAGTTGCAAAATTGGATCTATTTTTTCAAAAAACATCAAACTTTTTTGGCATTTTCAACGTTTGCTAATCTCCAACTATAACTATGATACTATGTCGATGGGACGTTTACTTAATATTCGTTTAATTGTTTTTATTTACATAATTAAGACTTTTACTAATAACCTATTTGATATAAAAGTAATAGAGTCTCGAGAAAATTATATATAACTATTATTTAATTTTTTTCTATTGAACGATTGACAAATTGATTGAAAGTTTGAAAATAATTGTTTATTTAATTTTCTCCCGGCTGCATTTCTAGTCCTATCAGCTATAAATTAGACTTCTACATCTCATTCAGCATTCACTAATAACTTATCCCGATGCTCAGAAAAAAAAAAACAAAGCAAAGGAGTTTACTTTTCTTCAAAAAACAAATTCATGAGATTTTACCTGAAATTTAATCTTTCTTCTAATATCTGCCATATTGTTGCATATAAACCTTTTATATTAATAATTTTTCCTTCACTATTTTTTTCAGTCATATACATTGGTATATTCTAAAAAATTCATCATTAAAATATTTATATTTATTGTTTTATTAACTTAGTTTAGTCCTAGTTAAATATTATTAGTTGATTATTTCTTACATTATCTGAAGCTGCAAGTGGAAAAATAATATTTTCCATATTCGCTCGTCGTCTCAAAAAATAAACTGATAGTGTGTTTAGAGCTTCATCAATTTGTCCTAAATCATTTATTTTAACTTTCATTGGGGCAATATTATAAATTTCTTTTAAATAAACTTTCTGAAAAAAAAAAATTCTAAAAAATTTGCATTCAATAAATAATCTTTTTCTTTAAATTACTTTATCTTTTATTCCAGCAACAATGAAATAACAATCGAGTCGAAGATAAGCTTTGATTGCTAGTTGATCCAAAAATAAGAATTCTTCTTCAGTTCTTAAAAATATGAGATATGTGAATTCTCTTCTGCAAAATCCTGAAATCTATAAAAAAGATTTTTACTTTAATCTATTAGGTAAATAGATTAAGGCGTATTTAGGCTAGGATCGGGGGTCCAGTGAAAATTTTTTCTTTTTGGGTACTTAGAAAAAGATTGATTTTGCATTTTGTCCCCTAATATCCTTTAATTTTATTTGCCTTGTCTTTCGACACTTCTCTTAAGCTCTCCATCTGAATAAGCCACTACTTAAATAGTTGGAATTATGTTAATCAATCTGTAGATTGCGGACAAAATGATTCGTAAAAATTTTCATATATAAAACTTTAATTAAAGAAATTAGACAACCACAACTTTTGCAATAATCCTCAACAAACAAATTCAAATTTTATTTCAACATTTTTAAGAAATTTCATTTAACTTTTTAAATAATTTAATCATTAATTCGAAGCCCTTTCCATCAAGGGCTTGTGCCTCTTTTGTAAGTCCAATCAAAGGAGGTATACTACCAATATATAGATTTATATTTTATATATTTTCTATTAACAAAAATTTTAAATTAAATATAATAAATTAAATATATATAATCACCTTTTCAAATCTTGCTCTTGTATTTATTGAATTAAATAATGAAATAAAAATTGGTCCATTTTCTTCATTAAAATTATGACTGTTAAATCCTCTAGTTTGAACGAATATATTCTTTTGATGAAAAGAACCTAATTGCTTGATTAAAAATAATTTTTCTTTTTGTTTTAAAATATCTAAAAAAAAAATTTATACAATTTCCCTTTGTAAAAAAAAGAAAGAATACGCTTTAGCACTTTGGTCGTGTCTTTAAGTCTATCTATCTATATCAGACTGAGTCAGTTTAATAAATTGATAATCCATTTTATTTAATGCAGGAATTACTGAACTTATTTCAAAGGTAAAGAATTTTTTCTGAATTAGTTTGTGACATTTTTTACCAATCTACCATTATGACTGAAAATCTATTTTCGTCTTCTTTTGGAAGTCCAAAGTTGCAAGACAACGAAAACTACTAATAATAACAAAATCCTTTTAAACAGAACTCAAGATTAATATCATTGTTGATTGTCTTATTCCTTCTTTTCCAATTCAGTCAAATTGATTACAATCGCTAAATTAATTGCAATAATGTGTATCACATTAGTCACCCTACCTAACAAAGTAATGACAATTACCACATTGTATAACGAGATTCATATTGAGACACGTATTACCCACAAGCGCCATCACCAGAATATGTCCCACCCGCAGCGAGGATTCGAGTTACAGTACATGCCCATTAATTCTTATAAAAATTGCCTAACACCTGTTAAATACGTCATGGGCCACAAGTAACTGTCTCGACTAATGCGCAACGCTTCTATAAATAGATACATGCTACGCTGTGTAGCTTCGAGTTATTAATTTGCACTGTCCTATTATTTCTTTTGACTACAAAAATAAGCTCAATCGTAAAAAATCCATATTATACCTTCATATTGTGACATTTCTATAAAATAAATTTCTGAAGCTCCCGTCTGCCTTAAAAAAGAAGTTATAATATAAGGGACTTTTTGAAAAATAATATCTGCTGAAAGAAAGCCTATTTGAAAAATAATGAACACCATTCTTGTCAAAGACATGATTAGAAATATTCTATTTCTTTCTACTTAATATAATTTTAGATATTAATATATCAACTAAATTCAAGTTTTATTTATATATTTATTATAATTTATATATTAA
>JAAAKE020093765.1:0-16516 GCA_010014785.2 Anisolabis maritima | reverse complement strand
GCTGGGGGGGTCCATCCACCAATATCCCTGCTTCTTCTCTTCCCCCGGCGGGTGGGGGGGCCTGTTCGTTGTACGGGGGGGGGGGGGGGGGGGGGATTGTCTAAATTTTATAACGGGCCATATCGATCCTTTACAAACAAAACCTTTAGATATCAAATATATTTGAAATGGTCATTCATCCCATTTTGTGAAAACTATAAGGGATTGTTATTTCCGAGTTGAGATTAGCTTCTCGTTTCTTTATGGCGAGGCTTCAGATCTTGTTTGGCATTTCATCCCAAAATGTTCCACCGATCAAAAATAGGCTCCAGCTTCTCTGTTTATAGAAGTTCCAAACCTTTAATAGAATAATATAAAATTTCAATAATTTCTGACCGAGGGTCATAGTTTATTTTTTAATTATTTTGAAAAATACAATGCTAAGTTGAAGAATGAATTTTTTAAAAAATAAATGCCTTTCATATAGAAGAAAAAGTAAATACATTTGGCAAATGAGCATTTGCATTTCAAACACTTGGCAACAGTGTTTCGGAATGGCTATTATCTGAAAAATGGGTCATCCAAAATGACATTTTGAAAATAAAAAGTTTTTTAATACCTCTTTTATTTGTATTATTATTATTATATTACAAATCAATGTCCTAGTCTGACCACCGTTGCTTTTTATTTTATTTGTCGAGGAGGAAATCTTTACATATATATTAGTAATTATCCATTAGAATATGAATACAAAAAAAAATTTGTTCATGGATTTGTCTTTTTATATTTATTTCTCAATGCAAGGCCTGAGGATGCTTTAAATAAAGCGAAATCGATCGCCTAAAAGAATATTTTATTTATCATTTGGGGACTTCACAACATTCCCCCCTCCTGGAATATTCGGAAAACATCATGGAGTCATAGATTTTAAATATATCTAATATTTAATATTTGAACGTTTATCTGAAAATATGGATGCGAAATTTTCTTCAAAATAAAATTGTAATATATATTAGTCATAATGACCTCAGCAGTCGAAAATGACTTTAATTGAAATAAAAAAAAAGCAATATTTAATATTCTTTTCTCTCTCCCCTTCCCACATCCCATCGGGTATATTTTCAATCCAGAAGTGTAACTAATATGCTGGAGCCTCGGCTACAGAATTTTTTTTGACCACTCTAAAAAAATAAATAACAGGAAAGATATATAAAATAAATATTAGCTCATGTATCAACGAGACCTAGGGGCCCTGCTGGCTTCTAATGTTACGCCCCCACCTCAATCATAAGCCAATAATGGACATTTGATATCCTACCAAATATGTTAATTAAAAATAAATGCTTGAATTATCACCAAAGAGTAAACTTTCACAATGTTTACAAATACAAACAAAAAATTCAGCGCTTCGGTTTTTTATTCTTATTTAATAGTTGAATTTTGCTAACGAGATTTAGCACAATAATTTCTTTAATTGGTGATATAATATCATCAAATAAAATATCTTGACTTTATTGATTAATATTTTTTAAAATATGCATTCATTCTTTTAATGGTAAAAATGATTATTTATTAATATTTAATCAAACGAACGCTTGGTCATTTAAAAAACGGAAAATTTGATTAAAAATTGGGGTAGAAATTTGGTTTAAGTTTTAAAATTGGATAATATTTTCCAAATAAGTAAATAAAAATATTCTCAATGATCAAAAACTAATAATTCTTAATCAAATAAATTTGATATCTAAAGATTTTAACTCTACTGTTTGTAAGGAATTGTATATGGCCCGTCATAAAATTTAGACAATGGGTCCATATATCAGATAGCCAGCTAGGAGCAGCACACAGAGAATTTAGGAGTGTGTCTCCCTACCTTACAGGCAACCATTTAAAAACACGCAAAGATTAATGCACGCCTTGGTAAATAAACTCTTGATTACTCTAGGTTAACATGAAATGTCCTATCTAGATTTGTTTTTCTTTTTGTAAAATGATTTCTTGATCATGATTGTATTTAGTGATGAAGTAAGGAGGAATTAGGTGCAGGCAGCCAAATAAAAGTCTCTCTAGTCCCTTGAAAAAATGAGACGTTTCGGATAAAATTTATTTAACCATCTCTTGTCGATGCTTTTGTTAGGAGAGAGTTGAGCCCGTATTTCTATAAATAATCTTAATATATTCATGAATATGTTTTCGATTGTTAAAGATGAATATAGTGATATATAGAGGCTTTTATTTGGCTGCCTACGCCTAATTCATCTTCACCTCAAATTTATTTATACTCTATTGTATAATTTTAAACAATTCTTTATTTATTACTCGAATAATCAACATAAATATTTTTAAAAAATTTGATGCTATATAATATACATATAATATAATACAATACAATGATTGAAACAATAAATAAAAATTTTTTCAAAAATATATTTATAATTATTCCTATAAAATAGAGAGTTTAATAAAAGTGTTATATTAGATTCAAATGCATATGCCTCGAAAAATTATTAATATAATAAAAGATGATAATGATACAAAAATAAAAAAATATATAATCAGTAACATATGAAGCTAGGGGCTTAGGGGCTCAAGACAAGGGGAGGCATTGTTTTTCAAAAAAACTTTATCAATTAAAAATTTAAATTATTTTAATTAATCCGTCAAGCTTAGAACTTTCTCTCATTTTGAATTGCTACTCTAAGTTGGATAAGAATCCATATTTATTTAAATTATTTTTTTTCTTTATTATTGGCTCTAGGCCAAAGCCCATTCGTCTTCTCTCTCTTACCTATATATGAAATATATAGTGAGAAAGTATTACGATTGCAAATTCCGAGATTTTTTTACATTACATTATAACCTTATAATTTAAATATAATGTAAATACTTATAAATAAATAAATTGGTACCCAATATTAAATTAATTCATATCGCTCAGGACGAGAGGCGACCACTGACCCTTGAAATGTTAAGCGGCCCATCAATGTTTTTATTGTTAGAATGGAATGACAATGATTGCCAATCGACGATGATTAAAAAAAATTCTTATATATTCTTAATTAAAAATAAAACAATTATTTATAATATTCAACTATATTGGTGAGAGTAGTCACTATTCAATAAAATATAGAAGAAAACCTCCTTTAAGTGTTAAGGAAATGGTCGGCCTGATAAAAATAATTAATCAAATTCATTAAATAATTCTTTGTATATATTTTAAAGTACCTGATGGCTTCCGTTTCTAACTACATAAAAAAATCAAAGCCGGCGGGCCTGGCCGAGAGAAGAGCAAGAGCAATCAAGTTCGTTAGCAAGCAAGCAAGGTCAAGCACTGGGATGGGTGGTCCTGAGGAACAAGAGTGTTGAACGTCAGCCGGTAGCCATCGATATTTAATAATTTATAACTATGCGTATGTGAATTGTAAAGCTCTAAATGGCCTTTGAAGTCGGAAAGGAGAATAAAATAAAATTTAAAAAAAATCATACAATGGTTGTATCAAATATTAAATTTACTAAAATTTTATTTGATTTTTTTAATAATTTAAAACTATGCATATGTAAATTGTAAAGCTCTAAATGGCCTTTGAAGTCGGAAAGGAGAATAAAATAAAATTTAAAAAAAATCATACAATGGTTGTATCAAATATTAAATTTACTAAAATTTTATTTGATTTTTTTAATAATTTAAAACTATGCATATGTAAATTGTAAAACTCTAAATGGCCTTTGAAGTCGGAAAGGAGAATAAAATAAAATTTAAAAAAATCATACAAATATGTATCAAATATTAAATTCGCTAAAATTTTGATTTTTTAATTTAAACAAATTAATAGAGAAAATTTGATTTTTAGCTTTTACCCTAATCAGATCTCCCTCCTCTTCCTTTTAAATTATACTATACCTAATTTTTAAACGCATTTATTTAGCACATAGACTAAATTCCGTTGACAATACAATACAGAAAAATAAATTTCAATAAACGTATTTAAAAAAAAAAAAAAATATAATTTAAAATTTCGAAAGATTAGAGCAACTCTAGTAGCCAACGAGAGAAGCTCTGTTTAGTTTAGTTTTTTTTTTTCTTTTTATATAGAAAATACACTAAAAAGAGGAAAATATAAATTTTTTAAAATTGTTGAATATTTTTGACTAATTAAAAATGAGTGTGGTGGAAGGGGCTCTTATAATTTCCTATAAATAATATTTTAAAATCTCAGCGCTCCACGCTTTTATTTTAATTAGCCAAATGTATTCAATATATGGAAAAATTATTTTCCTCTATTTATTACATTGAGAAAAATGAACATTGAAATAAAGATTTCAAATCATATATATTTTTTGGATAAATTATACTCTCTCCTCACATATTATTTATTTCGATAACAAAATTTGTGATTAATTAAATTCAGAAAATTTTTATTTCCATCTACGGTCTATCACACATGCTTAAAAAATATATTTTCGTTATCCCGTTTTAAATATTTATACCTATATGTATTTTGTAGAGACGGAATAATTTTATAAAAATAATTTTAATTGAAAATATCAAAAAAAAAAAAATTGAAAAATTTTTAATATAAATGGCTATATTAACCTTTTCCACTCTGAATCCAATTAGGGAATAAAAATATATTTAATCTTCAAATTACAATATTTAGAATAATGGATTGGCAACTCTAATGAAAAAATTTTTCATATTAATTGAATAAATTTCTCCAACTTAAATAAAATAAATTTTGAGATTTTATTCGCTAAATAGGAAATGTTTGAACAAATAGGGCTTTTTAAACGAACGGCTAAAGATTCTGATTCATTCAGAAGTCCTTCGGAGTGATCTTATTAGTTTATTAGACGACCTATATAAAAATACAAAATAACAAATTTATTAATCTTTTTCACATAATTAATTTGCTTTTTTGTTTTTATCTAGGCCGTATAATAAACTTTTAAGATCAACCCCAAAGGTAAGCATTTGATAGTACCAACCAACAAATATATGAGCAGGTTAATTGAGCGTAAGTGAAAACTCCCTCTTACAACAGACGTGATTAAACTTACATTAAATTATCCATTTAAAACAACTTTTATTGGAAAATTTTTGAAAATAACTTTTCATATTTTTCTAAGGATCTAGTACAATTAGTGGGGAAAAGTTTTTATGGTGTTTACAACATTTTATTTATATTTCAATTATTCTCTCAAGACCTGGTTCAAGCAATTTGGAAGTGCACTTTCATTACCCGACATCGACTAACCCCCTTATAAGCCACTTTCATGTGCGGCTGGCATTCTGATTGTCTCAGGGGTCATAGGATTCCTTCGCAATCTAAAAGAGCCTCGCAAAATTGTATACATATAGAGACCTACCAATTTTTCAATACTAATCGAGATTTAATGAACAAAAAAAAAGAGTAGTAATGTGTTAGATGTAAAGGCTCTTTGTATTAATTTATATGTGAATTGTGCCTGATGATATCTCAGAATGATGCCAAAACGTTGGATTTTATGCAGATAAATAACAGTAATTATATATTTAAAAATAAAAAATAAAAATTCGTTCAAAAATTTTTACGGATAAAATTGGTGAACTTACTGAGTCTGATATATTAATTGTAGGTAGAGATGATAAACATTCTAGCTTATATTCAACGATGAAACTTATAATTTTATTTTTCGGCATCTGAGGCTCATAAAAACTCCTCTTTATTTATTTTAATTAATTGGTAGACATTATAATTAAAATAAATTTTATCGCTCAGGACGGGAAGCGAACTCTTGGAACGTGAAGCATGAGCTCGACCTCTGCTCCAAGAGACAAGATTCGCAAAATTAATTTAATTGAGGTTTTATAAATATACATTTTACAAATTTATCAATTTCACTTTCAGATTACACGATTCTTCCTAGTGATAATATTTGGTTAAATAAGGATAGTAACAATTATATTTACTTAAAAACCATTATTACATTCCCTTATCTATATATGAAATATATAGTGAGAAAGTATTGTAATCCCAAAAAAATTGATGTCGAAATTTCAGCAGAATTATACTTTTTGAAGTCCCCTGAGTCTAAATGCTTAATGTGTGTATGTGTGTGTGTGTCTATGTGTGAACAAGATGTCTCAAAAATGAAAAACATTTAAAGCTGAAATTTTATATTTAAACTAAGTACCCATGTCGCATACTCCTCAAAGTTTTAAATAAAATCAGCCAATTACTAGTACTTTGGTGATGTACTTTTTTAGTTTTTTTTTTGTTTTCTCAAAATTAGCTCTAAGATTTTGATTAAAATTTAATTAATTTAAAATTAATTTTATTAGATAATCTTTGAAATGCATTAACACATATCCCCCCCCCCTAAATAGTTTGGGGCCCACTTTACTAATGTACTCTTTTTAGTTTTTTTTTTTTCTTTCGATTTTCTCTTAAAATATTGTATAAACATTGATTAAATTAGCTGTACGTATAATAAATAGGATGATCTTTAAGATTTATTAATCATTTTCCATCTTAAAATAGTGTCAATTGTGGATTTTAAGTAATTTTTTGTGTAATTTATAAATTTGTATTTGTGTTTGATTGGACCTAACCACCGAGGACTTGTGCCTCTAAGCAGGACGCAATAAAAAAAAAATAGGAAGACCTGTTGCGGGAGTCCTCTTAGAGTCAGGGGCTACAAATCCGCCTATAATTCAGCCAAAGTTATTATTTTTAGAAAAAATTGACAAAAAAAAAAAAAAAAAAAAAATTATTTCAAAATATTAAAAACTCGGAAACTCGATTGATCGAAATATAATTATCAAATTGCTAAACTTCTATGATATATCATGAAATTAATCAACAAGTGCTAGTTTTTATTTCTTTATTTCTATCCGAATTTTAGTTGTTTCAGCTCATCTCTACGCCTTCCTTGAGAAGTAACAATACGAAAATTGTTTTGTTACATTATTGAAGTGTTTTGTTCACTTGTTTTTAAAACTTTTTTAAATAGTGAATTTAATAAACCTATTGTAGAAAAAATTTTAAATAATAAAAATTTCTGTATTATAGCTTCTTGAGTGTATTGGACTGAAATGTCAAATTTTTGAGAGAGATAAAGAAAAATAAAAAGTAGCTACTGTTAATTAATTAATTTTATTTAACTCAACTCCTTAGCAACAATTAACATATCCTAAAGAAAAAAATTTCCTTTATCAACAAGAATGATGGAGGTAAATTTTCATTCGCCTGTTTTGGGCTCCAAACTTTCATCTTATTCTTTTTAAGTTATCAATGTTGACCATGTAAACACCTGTCACTTCTCAGCTATGAATAGATTTAAAAAATTCACCATTACATCGACTCATTTTTAAAAAATTGTTTCTCAACAATTACATGCTAAGCCACTACAGTGATCAGATTCGTTTCAAAGAGAGTCCACGGCTAGTAAAATTTTTTTCTTATATTATGGAGATTATAAATAGTTCTCACCTTGCCAGACCTCGTTGGAAAGGGACGGCGAAGACAGGGCTTGTCGACCGAGTGCATCAGCAAAACAGCAAACAGCAGCAAGGGCGAGAACTGCGGCCAAAAGGACCGAATCGGCCATTGGGACAGGTTAGAAAGGTGCGCAGGGCGCAGCAATCGCTCAGCAAATAACACGAGACACCCGATAGCCAGATAGTCGACAAAGCCGACAAGGAGGACAACGTCGAGGCTTTATAACACAGCCTCAGAGCTACACCCCCGAACAGGGGAACACCTGTTGAACGACATGCGCGGCCATGCACTCTCTTTTCCTCTCCCCCTCTATTACAACCAATTAATATTGATACATACATATAATTCGAGAGCTGGATCAACCCAAATTTTATTTAGGAAAAAAAATCTCATTTATATAAAATAAATGATAATAAGTTTTTTTATTACTGTTTAGTGTCTTAGAATGTTGGTGAATACGTCTATAGCCAAAAGACAAAGTCTGACGACTAAGAGTTCATTTCTTATACAACTGGCCAAAAATTTCAGACCCACTTGAAAAAATTTTACATTACTAAAATTAAAACACAAGCGAATTTATAATTCATGGAAAAACATCAATTTTTTTTTCTCCTAGTAAAAAAGTAGTTTGACAGAATATATAATATTAACATTAAATTATATCTGTCTTTATTGAACTCGTCTCAGTGAAATCATTTTTAAATGTTTGCGTTTTTAAAAAAAATGTTTCTGGTAAAGTACGAATTCTGATTGCCGGAAATAGCCCAAAAGTTGATATGATTTTTCTGTAATGCACGAATATAAAATTTGGTTGATTTACATTAAAGGGTTTTCGAGTTATCATGCTAATGGACATACACACAGGCATAATTCGAATAATTCGGACTCAGAGAGGTCTAAAATCTCAAGAACAATTAAAATTTGGAGATTAAATTTTCGGACGATTACAATACTTTCCCTACGCCCTGTCCCTTGGTGCAGAGGTAAAGGTTTTGCTTCCCGTCCTGAGTGACAAAAATTTATCAATTAATTAAATAAGGCTTTTCAAAATCTTGTTGAAAATGCAGAAGCAAAAGTGCCCGATTTTCATGGCAAAGTCATGCACTTTTGACTGTACTGTTGTTTCTTTTATAATCATATTATTAACTAACAGTTATCTAAATGCGACGTGAGTGAACATAACCTTAAAAAAAAGTTTATTTAAATTAATTTGTGTATAGGGTTAATATACAAAATGGAAAATGAAAAGTTATATTTTCGTAAATGCTATCTTATATGAGTTTAAAAAAGGAGTTAGTGTTGGAACTGCAACAAAAAGTATTCAAGACGTTTATTTGGATCTTGCTCCTGCTCTTAGAAGATGGTGACCACAAGCTAAAACGATAAACTTCGCTCTGGGCGACTTTCCGGCATTGATAATGACTTTATCCGTGATTGAAATAATCCACGAATTACCATTGAAGAGATTGGTAGGAGACTAAATGTTGACAATTCGACTGCTATTCGCCATTTATAGCCACTTAGATACACTTCGAAACTATGGGTTCCGCACATTTTGACAGAAAGAAACAACTGAACCGGGTTTCCACAGTCATTTCTCTTCCTCGCTCGTCCACAAAATAAACCTTTCTTGGATCTTGTCATAATTGGAGATGAAAAATGGGTTGTGTATAACAACAGAATAAGAAAAAAAACTGGAAGCATGGAAATGAAAGAACAAAATCTACAGCAAAGGCTGAATTGTATCCAATGTTAAGTGTCTAGTGGGATTCCAGAGGAATAATTTTTTATAAGCTTCTTCCACGTGGCCAAACAATAACTACGGAGAAGTACTGTGAGCAAAACGTCCAAATTTGGTCAATCGAAAAGGGATCACCTTTCACCATGACAATGCTCGACCACATGTCGCTCATCATATACTGCAAAAACTTAGGGAGTTCAAATAGGAAATCCTCCACCCTGATCTTGCCCCTTCAGATTTTCATCTGTTTCGTTCCCTGCAAAATAATTTAATTGGCAAAAAATTTGATTCTATGGAAGAAGTCAATACTACCTTAGGACTTTCTTTGAAGAGAAACCACGCAGTTTGTACAAAGAAGAAATAGAAAAACTTGTAAAACGTTGGAAGACAGTTATAAAAAATGATGGAGAGTATATTATTGATAAATAAATACTATTTTTCATGAAAATATGTAGTATTTAATTTGGCTTCAAATCGGGCACGAACTTTTGCAAAGGAAAAATCACTTTCCTAAGGTATGTAGAAAGAAGTTTATTAGAAGTATTGAAGATGACGTCAATTTGCTAGAGGAAGAAAAGTAGGAAGAAAAATAAGAAGACTAAACGGATTCTACTACAAATAGCTTGTCTTTTGAATTCACTATATAGTAACAATCAAGCTGTCACATTAACATGAGTTAGAGGACACTCAGGGAACTCAGATAATGAACTGGTAGACTACTTCGCAAAAAAGGCATCAAAATTTGGATTACCAGTCTTTAATTAAAGGCATAAATACCCTCAAATCTTTAGAAAAAATAATTTCCCGGTTGGTCACCACTGGTGTATCGTGCACTATAGCCACACACCAAATCCCATCACCAGTTTCGGGCTCAATGGCCCATTCCTGGTGCACTTTTTTTTGGAGTGAGAAGCCCTTCACCTCTCTACCCTCTGAGAGGTTCTTCATCCCAGCCCTACTAGATGTTTTTATTATTATTATTTTTATTTTACACATAATTTACAAATATAATTTCTTTTGCGCTGTAGGCACTGTAATAGAAATAATACAATAGTTTTTCTGCGGCTTCAGACTCTCGTCTTTTATCCAGCGCTGGATGTTGTGAATTATTGTCAATTTAATATTTGAGTCGGTGCATGATTATTGTGGCTTTTTTTTTCTTTAAAAATTGGCGTTTTTTTTTAAATTTTTTTTCATAAAAATAATCTTCTCTTTTCAATTAGTGAAACTGCCTATCGAAAATCATATCCATATTCGCCATATTATGCTCTACCACTTCGAGAAAGGTTGGAATACAGCACAGTCATTTAGCGATCTCAACGAACTTTTTGGTGAAGGAACAATCAGTAAAAGCCAAGTTGAAAGATGGTTCAAGAAGTTCAAATCGGGCGATACAAACCAGATGAAAAAAGAAGATGTCGACCATCAAATTTCGATGACCAGGCACTTTTGGCAGCCGTGGAAGAGGAAGAAAGCTTGACAACGAGAATGTTGGTCGAAAACTTCAATGTGAAGCATTGGATCATCGTTCATCGTCTCAAAAAGCTCAGAAAAGTATGGAAATAGGCTGGATGGGTCCCCCACGAACTCTCTGACAACATCAAAGCCAAACGTGTCCGAATTTTTACCGATTTGCTGCAGGGAAACGAGCAAACCGTTCCTGAAGAATCTCGTCACTGGGGATGAATCGTGGCTTCTCTTCAAAAGAAAGAAGGTTTGCGTTTCGCCAGGTGTGCGCAAAGGAATATCGAAAGGCTTTAAGAAGGCAATGTGGTGTGTTTGGAGGGACAGAAGCAGAATCATCCACTGGGAAATCATCTCAAACGGGATTTGTTATTGGTGGAATGACGACGATGAGCGTCAACAGTGACGAATTCCGAACAAAAACGGCAAGCAGCAATTAAATATCAACAGTGACGTCTATCTGGCTCAAATTGACCGCATTCACGCTACAATCGAGACGAAAAAACCGCCCAAAAAGAACCATATCGTTTTACACCATGCGCGTCCACATATTGAGCGCCATGTCGACGAATCTATCGCCAATAAGGCCTGGGAACTGATTCCTCATCCGCCACATTCTACCACAGAAACGCCTATGGACTATCACTTCAATCGATCGCTGAAAAATTGGCTCGCGAACAAAGTTTACGACTTGGATGACTTGGTAGCCTCCGGCAAAGAGTAGATTGCCTCTAGGAACAGCAACTTATTCGCCCGTGGAATCCACCGACTGCCAAGCAAACGAGAAGCATTAATTGAAGTAGATGGTGAATATGGTCCGGAATAATCATTTAAACATGTTTTTGTTAAATGTTGTTATTGTTTTTGTTGAATAAAATTTGTTTAAAAAAAGTCGCAATAATTATGCCCCAACCTACCGTAATAATATCTCAACCAAATCTTTTATTTTTTTTTCGAAAATAACCAATTACTCTTAGGACTTAAAACATGTCAAGAGCTTAACATTATCAAAAATAATATTTTTTGCCCTGACCCTTTGTACAGAGGTAAAGGTCTTGCCTCTCTTACCAAAGATCAGTGGATCGCTTCCTGTCCTGAGCAATAAATACTTATTTATATTAAATTTGCTACCAATTGGTACAAATAGGAGTCTAAAAGGCCTGAGATGCCGAAAAAACTAAAAAAAAAAATACCTACCTTATACTATGTATACGAGAAAGTAAAATTATCTAATTAAAAGCTCACATTTTTCTGAAACGGTAAAATCATAAAAATATATATGATTGTTCATTAAATACTTATAACTAATTATTTATTTCATCCTAGAATAGTGAAAGAATACTATTAATGATTATTATATGCAAAGGCAGGCAGGGAATGAGTGAAGGCATCAGCACAAAAAAATCAATCTACTTTTAAGTATCTCACTAATGTCAATTACTTATTAGAATTCTTAATTCAATAATTAATATTTATAACTCAAAATTCAGAAAATATTGTATCCAGATTCCGGGTAAAATCGCTTAAAGCTATATTACCAGACCATTTCTTAAATCATTCGCTTCTTGACCATTTTTTAAAAGTGAAAATAGACTCCATTTTGTTATATTAAGATGAAGGGGGACCTAATTCTTCTTTTGGGAAATTGTTAGTCAAACAATAGTCTCAGAAATTTAGACATGTTTTACACCTATTATTTATCATCAAAGTGAATGAATACTGGCATCTAAAAAATCATAGTTTCAAGCTTAAAATTTCATATTATATCAGAGTATAAAAAAACCTTTAAAAAAAATTCAATTTTGAAAAGAAATATTTTAATTTTATGAAACCGTTGTTAAATAAAACTTCCTTAAAATTTTATTTGACGATAATATTTCATTCAACACTTGTATTTATTTGGAAATTTATTAGATTTTAAATAAATGTCCAGAATGTTAGACTTGATTGAATCAATATCTTTATATAATTGATAGATTGGGGGAATTAGGCTGCGGGGTGAACTCAGAATCTCCAAGCATACAAAGATTATTAACAATATATCGTCAATTTTGGCGAACAAAAACATTTGGACTTTTCAAATCCAAATTATTTATTTCTAAAATTTATGGCCATTCTCTTGTACGTCCACTCAGCATTGTAGACTAGCAAAGCCACTATTTAATTTATTAAATCTCTACAATATTATTATGCTTGACAGGCTGCTGATTGGCCATTGAGTTGCATTCATAGGCTGCAAGCAGAGTTTGACATTAATTTCTAGAAGTGAGGATGGGTTAAATAATAAAATAAGGAAAATTATATCGGAGATGTACTGATAAATAATAATTATATATATCATAAATCAGTGTTTATATACGGGAAGCGAAGACACGATAAAAAATTCGCAAAAATTATTTATTATTATAAAAAAGATACATAAATTAATGTAAAAAAAAAAGTTAAAGATTTAACAATTATAATTTTTTATCGGCAAATACATAATTTATATTTGAGGCATAAAAGCCGTAGTCGCTGAATGTCTTATTTAATATTAATAAATAATAATTTATATTTGAAAGGGAAGAAGAATAAAAACAAAAATTTTCAAAAATCCTTAAAGTTTTGCGCCAACTTTTTCTACAAAACAAAAGGATATTTTGATTGCATCAACTTTGAATCTTAGGGAATTGGAAACGTTAATAAAGTAAAATAAAATAACTATTTGTGACTTTGCGAGAGTCTTCACACTAGGTCCTTTGCCGAGAGATTGTGCAATCGTCAAATAAAATAACATCCCTGGATGTATTTGGCTTTTTATTTTACTTTATTAACTTTTCCATTCTCTAAAATTCAAAGCTGAAGATGGTTACGCCCGAAATATTCTATTGTTTCTTGTTAAATTTCTGATATAAGATTGACGCCAAACTTTGAGGATATATGAGAATTTTTATTTTATTTTTCTTCCCTTTCAAAAAAATTCAAGATACAATTATATAATGTTATTATGCAAATCCCTCATTGCACATATCTGCCCTTTTAAAATGAGAAAATTATTTAAGGACAAAAATATTTTGATATGCACCCTCCCACCGTTTAGTAGGGCTAGGAGCTTAACAAAACAACATTAAAAGAGGGAGGCATGAATGAAAAAAGGTTGAGAAACAATGCCATAAATAAAATAATATTTAAACTTCTATCTTCTTCTTCTATATATATATATAAGCGGACTGCCCGTCTGTCACGCTCTGTTTGAACATTTTCCCAATGGAATTTTGAATTCAAATTTTATGAAAAGGCATCAAAATTTTTGGGGGTAGAGGTATATATTTCGTAATTAGTAAATTAAATCAATGTCTCCACTCCCCTCCTCATACCCGAGAGGTTAAAGATATTAACCACCCTTATAGAGAGTCTAGCAAAATAGTCGGGTGCCCAAATTTCCATGGAGGAGGGGAGGGCTCAAAATTTTTTTGAAAATCCAATTTTCTTATTAAAAAGCAATTAAATAGAATTAAGCCCTATCTTTCTCTATAAGCTAATTCATTGCTAATAATAAAATATAAATAATTAAATCTGGCAAATGAAAAGGCATCAAAATTTTTGGGGGTAGAGGTATATATTTCGTAATTATTAAATTAAATCAATGTCTCCACTCCCCTCATCATGCCCGAGAGGTTAAAGATATTAACAATAACTTTAAAAGCCAAGTGGTGTAGGTTCGGATCCCAGGCATAGGCATTGGATAACAATTGATATAAATAAATATGCCTGGATTATATCTATCGTAATTAATATATTATATATTATATATTGTTTAAAGTGTATATAGCCTCAGAGGCTGAAAAGACTAAAAAAATTAATATTTTTATTTTAATATTTATTAATAATAATAAATAAATTCAACTAATTAAAAACAATTAATTTCTTTCATTAAACAATATGTTCATTATTATGTTTATTATTATTTTCCCATATATGTTAACGACAATAGTTGATTCGAGTTGATTTGAGAGCGCCAACTACGGTAACTGAAACTGATCAAATCGATCAATGACTGGACGGAGGGAGACTCACGAAACTGGGAAATATTATTTATTAATTTTTCGGAAAAAATATAGTACAACTGGGTTTCGATCTCGGATCTTCCAATAAGTATGCTATCATGTAAACTACTCCTGACATCAGAGATAATATTAATAATTTTTTAACATACAACTGAATGAATAAATCAATAATAAACTTAGAAAATTAAAGAGAAAGATGATAATACAAAAATTTATCGGTTTTACAAAAAAGGATTCACGTCTCCTGTTTGGTTACAATTTTCACACGCCAATTGATTATTATTAATAATAATAAAAGCTTAAATACCAATCAATCAATCAAATGAGACTAGATAAAATATTAATCAAAAATGTTATTAGAATGATTAATAATAAATTAATAAAGAGTTAAAAGATAGTAACGATAGAATATAATTGATAACATTCAATCCAAATTAATAAAAACAATCTTGTTTTATTTATTCATGAAATTGGAAAAATTTTATAAAATAAATAAATAAATAAATATATTATTAGTTGTTCAAATAATAATTATTTGTGATATGTTTATTTAACTAAGGATTATATGATTATATCGGCTGATGAAAAAACGTCACTAGTCATTTGCGTAGTGCTCTCTCCCAAAATCCTAAGGATGGTCAAAAGATGTCCTCCCCTCAAAAGGTCTCCATTCAATTTCAAATCTACGATTCCACTAACAAAATAAGGAAGTCTTTCCTTCCTCAACCTCTCTAGATTTCTCACAAGTGACTTTAGTTTTTACTCTAATCTCTGTATTTAATTTAATTGAGAAGTATCCGTCTGAACGTCACGGAAATTTAAGTAATTTCTTCTTGAAATGGAGCTTTGAAATTTTTTATATATTATCTTTAAATATTAAAGATGCTTTGATAGGAAATCATAAAAAATATTTGAAATAATTATACAAAAATTATTGCATAGCTAGGCTTGGCAAATGTTTTGGCTTTGATCACAACGCTCCCAAGTGGACAATTTTAGAAGCTATTAGCTTTTTTTGTCCAACTCATATACTCTTGACTCAGATTCAAAGATAAGCCCCATAGATAGCAAAAAGATCGAGAAGAGAACAAAGGGGGTCCAGTGGGCGAAAATTTTTTTTTACAAATACCATTGAGCAAGGTTCTATAAGAAAAAAATTTCGAATTCTTTATTAAATTCAATCGATTTTTTAATTTTATATATTATTGTATTATAGGCATTATTAAAACAATTTACGAGATATTTAGACATTGTTCAAATTCGTTGGATTTTATTAAAGTTCGTTCGCCCATTTTCCTCACTTTTCCCCTACCGATTTCTCTCAGGTTATTTTCATTATTAATTTGTTTCCTGTTTTGTTAAGAACTACTTATAGTTTGAAGTTATGGTGAGATAAAATTTATTCTCTTTCCTTTTTGTTTGGTTAACTAAATAAAATAACATTTCCAATTCAAAACAAAGCATTTATAAATTTTAATAAACAATTTTCTCCCACCCCCACTCGAGATACGATATTCGAAAACACCCAAATATAACGTCATGCTTATTATTCCTTTCTTTTGTCTAACGTAAGAATATATTCATGTCAAATCCAGAGATCGTTAACCTTTTGTTCGCCTCCAACAGCATTTTGTATTTTAATAAAAATTACAATTATAAATTATAAATAACATCTTGAAAATAAAATTTACTATAACACCAATTTACTAATAATGGAAGTGTGAAATATATATATATATATTTTTTTTTTTTTTTTGACGTAAAACCTTTTTGACATGAGAATTAGCTCATCGAAAAAATACTAC
>JAAAKE020093754.1:2799-20066 GCA_010014785.2 Anisolabis maritima | reverse complement strand
GTTTACATTAAATATTTTTATTTAATGAAAAAATCCTCCCCGCCCGGGATGCGAACACCGATCTCCTGTGCAGAACGACGACACCCTACCGACTACTCCACAAAGCCCTTGTTGTATTATTATTAATTTATTAAATTTATAAATAATGAATTGTTGTAAATGTGAGTTTGCAGATTTTGAATTATTAGTAATTAATTGAAAAAATTTTATTTTTTCTTTCTCCTTGACTAACTTTTCATTTTCTCAATTTATTTTTTATTTTTATAACAATATACTTTCATTTTATTTTGTCTTTTTCGGCATCAGAGGCCATTTTGACTAATCAAAACTTAGTATAAAAAAATTCTTTTAAAGTCTGAGGAGGAACGGCAACAAAGCAACGAAACGTCTCGAAAAATAATTTAATCAAGTGGCTGCATTTTCCGTCAAGTTTTTTTTCCATATCTTACCAGAGCAACACACATAACATAAATTAATTTAAACAAATATGGATGGAGTCTAAATGGACGAAAAATACTTAAAAAACCTTACTTTTAGATGATATAATTTCGAAGAGCTCTTGAATGATTAATTAAAATTTCTATAAAAACCAAACTTCATAATCTACGCTTCTGATATTCTCCATTTAACGCGTAGTTTGACTTTCTCACTTGTTTTAGACAAAAGAATATATTTGATTATTGTTACGATATTGAATAAAGGTATCAGAATTGAAGGAGCTAAAAGAAGGAATAAAATAAAGCCATCAGAATTGAAAGAAAATTGCAGGAAACATTAAGAGAAGGGAAAGAAAGAAAAAGTATAAATAGAGTAATTAATAAGAAACCCAAAAAGAGAAAGAGAGAAGGGAGTAAGGAGTCAAAATCATTATTATCTCGAATTATTTATCTTTCTTATTAAAACAAAAAGCTTTTCATTTTAGGAAATTTACAAAAGAGGGAATTATTTTTTCTTTTTAAATATAAATATATAATAAAAAGGAAGATTAAAAAGAGAATGAAAGCCAGATAAGTGGGATGATAGAATATATAGCAGTCAAGCTACCTACCACCCCCCCCCCCTAAAGAAAGATCTTTTGTAAAATTATCCCCAATTTAATTAAATGAAATGAATTGACGTGAATGCGATACCTGGAAAGAGGTCAAGCAAGCCTTTGATCAGAAGCCAGGCCAGTTTAATGAAAAGACACCTCCCGCCACCCTCATGTATTCATCCATACATATTATTAATATTCATACTACGTTTGGATAATAACAATATCAACCTAGAAGAAGGAGGTAAAATGTTGTAATTTTCCAAAATCTCTCTCTCTCAAAATGTATTTTGGGAATATTAATTCATGTGTGTGCTTGTGTGTGTATCAATCATTGATTTATGGAAATTAGTCACTAAATCCGAATACACAGCTAATAATCATTCATCATTTACAATCCACTACTCAACAAGAATAATACTCTTTGCTAAAAGAAGAAAACAAAAATGTTTTTTTTTTTTGTTGGTATCTCGACTTAAAAGCAAATGCTGTTATTGAATTATATTTTTTCGATTTTTCTAAGGCACCTTACGAAATTTTGATGATGGCGAATAACCGGAGTAGAGGAAATGTTAACTTTAGCTCGAGTAACTCGTACTACATTCTACATCCTAAGAGAAAAAAAAAAAAAATTTGAAACATGGAAATAATGTTTTTATAATTAAAAGCTCTTTTTTAGATTCTTGTCTGATTTCTCTTTTAGTGGAAATTATTTAAGATTTAATAAATTAAGACTTATTTGCCAAATTCAATTAATAAATAAATAAGAATAACAAAGCCCGGACCCTTGGAGCAAAGGTAGAGATCTCATCTCACGTACCAAAGATCAGTGGTTCGCTTCTTGTCTTGAGCGACATTAAATTAAAATGAGTTTCTTTAAGCCGGAGGGGAGGGGGTGGGGGGGGGGGCATTACATTTTTGTTTTAATAATTAATATGAGATATAAAATTCTTTTTTCTGATTGAACATTTCATTCAATTGTGATGTAAAATGAGCCATCCATTGAAAATATTTAGAAAAATAAAGGAACCTGTTTCTATACATGCTATAAGTTCGTACATTGAGCAACTTCTGGCTGTAAGCATAATATATTCTCGCGGCCTTAGTTTGGCTACCCCTGAACTTCAATCTGTGGCACTTAACTATTTTTCCAGCTTAAATGTTGGTATTTTTAATAGAAAATAATAAAAAAAATAAATAATTCAAGCTATTCATAGATAGCAGCTCTTGAGTATAATAATATTTTCCAAAATGGCTCATATACAAACCGTTGGACAATCCTGAATTATATCCTCAATGTTTTACTAAGCATAAATAAGTCTCTTTAGGTGTCTCTTTAGGTACTATTAAGTTAGGTTTGAAACAGAATATATATTATGTTCATTCACAGCACAGTATAACAGTATAAATACATGTATAAGAAAAAGTAAAATAAATTAAGCCTTTATTTTGTGAATATTTTAATACTTAGGAAAATATCAAATTGAGAAAATTAAGATCAATTCAGAAAAAAGTTATTAGAAATCTGCAAATTCCAAGAAAGCGCTAATTACTAGAGCTAAAAATTTTCTGCGAAAATTCTTTAATAACATTTTAATTAATAATAATTTTAATTATAATACCATTATTCTAAATTCAGAAGAGACTTACTCCTCTTGCTTCTTTCCATTACTATACATAAGATGTGAAAGAGAAGAGAAAGAGAGAGAAGTTTCGCTCTTCTAGTCCGTTGACAAGCCATTATATCGGAATATCCAGGAGCCATTATAAAGGAGCATCAGCAACAAGTGCCTCAGACTACATACAATCAATTATGATTTATCAGCAATAAATAGAAGAAAGAATAAAGGCTCTTGAACTGAGGCCAAACAACGAAAAATTCTTAAAAATATCTTATGGCATATATAAGCTAACCACCTACCCACTCATCAGATATAAGCCCTTATATAAGAACAACAGATTTCTAATAAAAAAGTTAGACTAATTAAGTATTTAAAATAAATAAATAGAACGGAAGACATTTTAGGCTATTAACTCGAATTCATTATAGGAATATCAATGAGAGTTTGATTCAAAACTTCCCTAAAAGCCCTCTCTCCTACTCTTCCTTAAAGTATTGTAATCATCGTCATCATTTTGTCAGAGACCCGCCCTCTCGGACTAAGTTTTCCGTTTTAATTTAATATTCGTGTCAATACAAGTCTAGACTGACTCGAAGAGGTTAATTAAATCTTAATTGCAGAAATTTTGCGATACAGCATCTCAATTATAATTAAATTGTTAATTAACTCCGTTAGAGAACTTTGTCAGGTATGTTAAGAATAATAAAATTGTTAAAAGTCACATTCTATAATAAAAGAAAAGGAAACTTAGTTTCATAAATGAATCATCTTGAAACCATAGGATGTGGATAATTCTATAAGGAATTTAGAAAGCAGTGGATTACTCTTTACAAAAAAAACTTCTGGGAAGGCACTTAAAAAATGTTCCAATTTTTATACTTTCCAAGAAAAGAAAATATCCTAATATTTTTAGAAAAAATTTTGGAGTATGTCTAAATATACAAAACAACCAACAGTAGAGTTCATATTTCCAAACAATGTCACTAGGCGAACTGGCAACAATATAGAGGTGTAGTTCAATTCGTAATCATAACAAAGCACCAAACGGGTTTCGTCCATAACCTGAATAATTTCTGTTGATTTATACTCCATGTTTTTAGGAGTGTGGTTAAGGATATAAAAGCGTATCTGAAGAAGAGTTCAGGAAAATAATCCTTTCCAAATGGCTAGAAAGGATGCATCTGTATGTCAAAAGTGAAGGCCGGTTTTATAGAACAGGAACAGAAATGTGATAAGATTGACAGTGATAGTTATAAACTTACTCTTAAAATAAATATGTATAGTAAAATTTGTGTTCTTTGATCAATCAAGCGTACGATAATTCTTTATCTAAACTATTTCGCAGCTCGCTAGGTAATGATTTGAAGTACTTGCCTACATCATTGTCGCTATGAATTGTGTTTGGAAATTGAACATCTTGGGACAGCATTTAAAGAGTTTTTTATATAACGCATTTAAAGAATACAAATTCCGCTTTTTTGTGAGTTGGTAGTGCTGGCGTGATCTATTCAAAATAACATTAGATTTGACAGAAATGTTAACATAATCTAAAAATTTAATAGTTAGAAAATGACTATCGAGAAACAGTTTATTCGACAGCGTCGAAGTCCGTCAAGGAAAAAGCGTGCGTTCTGTCCTTATTATATTGTATCCAAAAGTACTTGTGCATTTGGGTCTTCACAACCGAAATTCGTAAGCTCCCTAAAAGATGGTAGAAAGTTATCCACAATAATTTTTATGATTAAATATATCACAAATAAATTCTAAATTTTCGAAAAACTAACAGAGAGTATAAATTAAGATACTAAATTTATTTTTCTCCCTAAACCTGATCCTGATTAATTTGTGTCACACACAGAAAACAAAACTTCACAAAAATTGACTATTTGTGTTGAGGATTCTTGTCAAAAGCAAAAGCACATATTGACCTCATTAACTCTGCTAAATGGTCTGAAAATAAAATTTGTTTTTGAAAGCTTAATTATAATGAGATATCATGTGACAACAATGGGACACGTAGGCACACACAAACACATGAATATTTATATCTATTTTATAAGCTTGTCTTTTGTCTATGGAATGAAATTGGATTTAATATGAGAATTGTTAATTTTGGTTGTGATTGAAATGCCAACCAATGCCAAAAAATGAAGAGAAATTCAAATTATTATATTAACGTAGTTCTCTAAATGAGCAAGAAATGTTCTCTAGTTAGTAGGAGTTTTAGTATAAAAAAAGAAGATGACACTTATTCGCTTGAGCAAAGCCAGAAAGACATCTTTGACGTTGGCGGGGTAGCGGGGGAGATGGAGGCTAATCTGGACTTGGCCAGAGGCGCTGTCAAAACTGTAATCGCGCTTCTTGCACGCCAAAAAATAATTAAGTTAGCTGACGTGGGTTAGACGATAGAGAGAGAGAGAGAGAGAGAGAGAGAGTATGTCCGCGCGCTGCTGCAGAAAAACGCAAAGGGAGGCTGGGGGTGATTGATAAAGCCCAACTTGGGATTTCACATCTTGCGCCTCACTCTAATAAAACCCTCAGACTAACTTTCATTTAGAGAAATCTCAAGCCATTTACTCACACTTGCGATTTTAATAACCATTATTTTGCAATTAGAGCCGAAGCTAAAATATTTAGTGGCCTATGATATAACCTTAAAAGTTATGAGTGTATTGTACTTAACTACGAGACTAATTATGGCGAAAAAAACAACCTTTTAATTTTAACGTAATCATCTTCTCTGACATTTTGGACTTAATTAAAAGCATCTATCTTATGAGCTGCAATCAGTACTCTTCTCTAAAAGGCTAATGTTATATATTAATATACTATCATTATTAAAAGAACAAATGGGGTCAATAAAAAGACTTTGTAGCCGTATTTATTTTATTTTAACTTTATTGCCTTCCAGAATGACGTTCCGGTTTAGATCCAGACTCTCTTCAGAACCCATATCTTATGAGAAACAGGACAGTTAGCATATTGATAATAAAAAAAATAACATAGAAATAACAAAAAATATTAAGGGCCGGAGAGGAAACAGCCCCCGAAAACATTGTCACTAAGCAAGATCAGACACTGCTGAACCTCGGATGGGTGGCTTCGAAAAACAAGAATGCGGGAAGACGATATTTTAAAACAAAATGAAATTTTATATGGTTCTGAAATCAAAAGACAAAATGAATATAAGAAAAAGGGAATATTAAGATAATCTAGCATATCAGCCTCGCAGAAGTTGCGTGAAGTGCAACGAGAGAATGGATTAAAAATAAATAAATAAATATATAATTTCCAGGACTTATTTCTTTCTAAAGTTAATCAAATGAAACAAATCTATTATTTTAAATCAAGAGAGTAACCTATTCATAATTTCAATTTAATTAAAAATAAAGAAAAATTTAATTAAAAATAAAGAAGAATAGAAAAGTAAAAATTAATAATTGATAAATAAATAATAGCAATTGTTTTTTATAAAAATTAATCTTAATAAAGAGAGGGAGGTGCCCCGCTCTCACCTTCCGATTGAAGCTTGGAGTAGAAACTATACAAGGAAAATATTGCAGTTGTGTGAGTAGAGAGAGAAAAAAGGAAAAGTGCCAGATAAATCCCCCCCCCCTCCCCTATTTTGAATTAATTGATGATACTCTTGGCGTTCCCATTATTTTAATTAAAAAACAATAATTAATTCTTAAAATTATAAATGTCGTTTAATCAAAAAAGTTGGCATCATCGGAAAGTACTTGGGTGAGTAACCATCTTGGAATGCCTAATGTTTTCATTTTTTTTTTTTTCTAATATTTCAAGGCAGTTAATTTATGCGATTGTATGTGTTTGTTATTTAACAGCTCTGAAGATGGCCTTAATTTAGGCCAAGACAGCTTGGGGATGAAATTGAATAAACTAAATTTGTCATTCCTAGTTTTATTACAAAAAATTCAGCTTTAGACTCTCTTATGTCCTAATGTTATTAAGTATAACTAAAATGGCTGCCTGCAGAATTTGTCGGCAATCCTGACAAAAATAAATAACAATAAAGGTAAATAAAATAAATTAAAAAAAATTAAATTAAAAAACTGGGCACACTCTGACCTGCTGACCCTATTATTACGCCACTGGCTATAAAGATATCCTGGATTTATAAAAATCTCGTGTAAGAAGAGGCTTTCTTTGAAAACACAGAAGAGAAAGAAAGAGTTTTTATTAAGAAATTTTGTTGATATAAACAATAATATTTGTTTTTTTTTTCTTTAAGTCTTTTTCAGCATCTGAGGCCATTTAGACTCCCTCCTTATTTATTTAAATTAATTGGTAGCCAATATAGTTTAAATAAATTTTTGTCGATCAAGACGGGAAGCGAGGCATTGACCTAGAGTACGTGAGGCGAGACCTCTACCTCTGCTCCAAGGAACGGGGCTATTATTTAAGTTGAATAAATGTAATAAGTATGTTAGGGTGGCAATTATGCTAAGGCAGCCGATATGTAAATGAGTAGAGGCCAAGTCAAGAAGGACCCTGTCCCTTGGAGCAGAGCTAGAGGTCTGGCTTCAATTTTAACTTTTTTACAAATAAACTCCAAGTCCTCGTATTTGTAATTATCTTTAAAGTACGAAGTCTGTCTGTCGGTCCCTGAATGCAACACATCTTCTCATTAATGAAATTCTTTACGAATATTAATTTTTCTTAAAAAAAATTTTTATTCCTTAATAAAACATATGGATTTCTTCCCTTCTAAGAAATTTTTATTCATGCCCTCTGCGTATGCAAAAAAAAAAACGGCGGGTGGGATTTGTGGCCTGTCTCTGACGGCATTTGTGACATGTTATCATAAAAGGGCGTAAATCGCTCCCTCAGCATCTTGTATAGACAGCACGGCGTTCAGGGACATAGACATAGGGCCCATAAAAAACAAGGACTAATTCAGAGCAGCCGCGATGCTCTGCCATGTCGATACGAATCATTTTCATAATTATTTATCTCTCTTGACGCACAAAAACTCTCATTTAGAGAACATAAAAAAATTCGCATTTTATGATTGCTAAAGCCAATCAAATAATAAGTATTTACAAAAAAAAAAAAATTATTTAACCACTAACGAATAAAAATTTTTTTGCCATGCTTCAATTTTATTTTTACGAAAATAAAAGTTATAATAGAGTCCAGGCATGTTATGTCAAACTCGCGGCCAATAAAGTCTGATAAATTTTGTAATTTAATCGGGATATGAAAAAATAGCAAAATGTACAGATTTCAGAAATTTCAATAAAAAAAAGGAAAATAAGAAAAAAAATTTATTTGGATCTCCCCTCCTCACCCCAAGCAAAAATCATGCACTCGCTATGGTATCATTGCAATTTCAAATAACTTCCCTTTATTAGGAAATTTTCTTGCCGCCCCCTTGAAATACAAATGTATGGAAAATAGCCCGCAAGTTCAAAGAGTTTGACACCTATGATATATCCTGTACTGGATTTTGCTAAAAAAAATATATCTAGATATCAATCATCATCGGTATTAAAATATTGGTCTCCCTTCTTGAGAGGGAAAATTTATTATTTAAAAAATGTTGTAGTAGAAGCTCGTCTAATTGTTAAATGACTTGACTACCAACTCGTTTAAATAAATACCGAATAATTTTTCTTTTCTTGTCGGAGATTCGAAGCGATATAAAAGAAAAATAATGGGGTGACCAAAAGAAGGCAAAATACTTGCATAAAGAGGGCGGAATGAAAGCCAGCTTTAGCTCGGGTAACTCTTGGTCGCTGGCATAGTTTCAGTGATCCTCTGAGTGAAGTTTATCTTTATAATCATCTGAGACCATTTACACTCCTAATTGGTAGCCAATATAATTTAAATATTTTTTTTCCATTCAGAACAGGAAGCGAACTACTGACTTTTAGAACATGTAGCGAGACCTCTACATGTGTGTTAAGGGCCAATATTAGGCTTATCATAAAATTAATAAATACAATTTATCGATAATTTGTCTTTCACTACCGAAAGGAATAAGAAAGTTTGAATGGAATAATAATGTGCAAGAGTGGGGCACGTCAAGGCTGGAGACCCGGGGTTCCACTTTACTCTAATGCCATCACAGGATGATGAGATGAATAAACTTTATTATTATTATTAAGGAAGAATTGTTTTGTTCATCTTTTTTTTTTTTTAAATAATTTCCAATCAATATTGTTTTTTCTCTTAAAGCTTTCAGTTCGAATTTTTCTCTCTCCTTTGCCCCTTCATTTCATTCATTCATTTCTCCTTCAATTCTTTCCCCCCTCCGTATTGCTTGTAACAGAACAAAATATTATGTAGACCTACTTAATATTTAAGCTTAAGCCTTTTTTTTCGAGAGAGAGGAAAGTGATTTTTAATGCATGTCTGAGAATTTTATTTCCATAGAACATATGCGCAGTTGAGGGACGAATAAAAAAATGAGGACTTAAATCACTGACTTAATCTTTAGCAAATTTACACTAAATAAAAAGGCGTGAGTGGGGCACTGTTGTTCCCAGAGTCAAATAAATCTTTAGAAAAAAAACTTGCTAACATCCAACTCAAATTCGTCTGTTGTTTAAAATTTACGTAACATAAATGTTTATTTTTCATTTCCGGAGGAGGAGGAAGGAGTCCGCATGTCGCTCATTCCCCCAGAGGGTGTTTTTTTATTTATACCTCAATTGGAATTTGCGTAGGACGGACCACTCATTGAGAAATCCCTTAAAAATGGATTATGAATAAATTGAATTTTAAGATAAAAATATTTTTCGAAATAATTTTGTTTAATTGGCCATAATTGCTCTGACATTTGTAGAGGTAGAGGTCTCGCCTCATGTACCGAAACAAAGGTCAATGGTTCGTTTCCTGTCTTGAGCCGAAAAAAAATATTTATATCATATGGGCTACCAATTAATATGAATAAATAAGGACGGAATCTAAATGACCTATGCCGAGAAAGACAAAAAAGAGATAATTTGTGCACCCTAGATTTACCGCTTTCGATGAATCAAACCCAATTTAACACAGAATCAGAAAGGGATCACGCTCTTCTTCAAGACCCTAAAAAATTACACATAACATTAGATGTTATTACACATAAAATATTGTTAAAATATTTTATATATAACACAATAATATCGATGTGTAATTTTTAACAATTTTTGGCTTTGAAGAAGGGCGTGACTTGCGCACGAAACATCGAATGAAAATTTAATAGTTTTCTCCTTGATGCACTATTTTCCTTCTCCTTCTATATTGAATTCAGCGATAACTTCTCTATTAAATGTATCTAACCTCTAACATATATAGAATGGTGATTTTCTGACTAGAAGGCCGTTGTTTGAAAACCGCCAACTTTGATAACTTGTTTGGAATTATAATGGTTGCATTTTTTTTTTTACGAAGAATCATTTTGAAAAGGCATTCCTTTATTTATTCAAATTTTACAGGAAAAAGAAAAACACCTACTCCGATAATTTTCAGAGCAAAATAGAGAAAATTTTTTGCCTTAAATGGGGATGAAAGCTGATAAAGAAATGCGAACATACAAAATGATTTTGGCCCGAGAATTATTCTGTCCCTTCGGGAGATGACCCGTTTTCTAAATGGCATTAACCATGCCCACTTATTGTATTTCAAAAGCTCTTGAGTTAAGTCTCATTGCAAAAAATTTCAAAGGTTAGTTACATCAGCTGAAATTCATCACTGAAGTTGCGAGCCACTCAACCATTGATTGTGACGTGGCAAAAATGAAAATAAAAAATCACTCTCATAGTTCGTTACGGAGATTCCTTTGGTATTATTTTTTTTTTCTATTTTTAAATTTATCTTTCGAACAAAAATACAAAATCCAGCTTATTATTTTGTTATGACATATTTATTTACGTAGTATTCCTCTCTTTTGTGCTTTTCCCGACGCTTTGCGAGACGAAAAGAGAAGTTTGAAAGTTGAGAAGAAATGTAATTCCTAGCTCGGGCAATGCGCCATCTACTCAAATGTGAAGAAAACATTTCTATCGTATCAAACGTTGCTGATTTTTTTTTTATTTTGTTTTCAAAAGAAAAAAAAAGTAGAGATGATTTTCAGAAGCGTTAATCTCTATGCATTAAAGATAACTTGTCAGATAGGAGATATTGATATTCTGAGCTTGGGAAAACAAAAGCTCTCGCTATTCAATTATTCAAACGTCGTTGCGGTTCAGTCAGGATTAACAATCTCTCTAGGGGGGGAACGTATCCCTCCCTCCCCCCTAGCCCTCAAGTGACCAACATTGCCAATTAAATCAATATGGTAGACAAAACCAGCTGATAAATAGAACCAGATCTCTTGTTCCAACGAATTTAATACGTGTTTACACAAAGGGCGATGTTGTGTGTTGCCAATCTACTGAATCTGAATATCATTTTGTCTTCTCTATTTCTCAGTGACAGAGAAATTCCAAAAAATAAAATTTTTATTTCAAAAAAAAAAAAAAGCTAAATTAAAAAGATGTAAAATTTAAAATTCAAGAGTTGAAATAATCATTTCTTACCGTTTCATCCTTAAAGGGAAGGGATTTATTTTATCTTATAAAAGTTGATTGAAAGGTCATTTATAAATAACTTCTGAATTAAGACTATTTAAAATATTTCCACTATGCGATATATAAAGTTATATTTAGTCCTCTAACCAGATTTTCCACTTAATTTGATTTTTAAAAAGCATTTCTAAATTTATCGAGATGAAAGTATCCTTTGTGAATGACTCGTATGGCCACTCTTGGATGTTTAATCAATAATGGTGAATTTTCTTTTATTGTCTGTGACAAAAAATATTATTTTTCTCTCACATAACTTACAAAAAACAAAAAAAAAAAAATTGCGATCTGAATTTTAGGTTTTTTTTTTTTTAAACGATAAATAATGGGATGGACCATATCAACGAATTCAGTAAAATTTCAGAAAATTCTCTTTTGTAACTTACAGTACAAATTCTTTTTTTAATTTAATGTCGCGGGTAGCCTTTGAAGGCGTGGCTTGTTGTTCTTCAGACGTTGGGTTTCGTGCTTCTAAGAGTTGGGTTTCTCAAATAAAGACAAATTTATATCTTATTGAATTTTATTTCGATGCTCCTAAAAATTTATAAAATGAACATGACAACCGGCCCGGACTTGGAGAGAGAGAAAAGACTGAGAGGGGAAAGCCCTTTTATAATATTTCTGATCCTCAGGTCAGCCAAATTCACATCTTCCGAGGAGAATTTAATATACTACAGTCATTTTTATTTCTAAATAACGTTTCGGTTCTATTTATATCATCTTCGGAAATGTTCAATCTCCTTATTAAAAAATTTTTGAATTTTACTTTCACATTATAATCATGAAGCCCCAAATTTAAAAAAATATCTTTACGTTTCATGCCAAAAGGATCCCAAAAATGCAAAAAATCTTATTGTTCACATATGTGTGTGTATGCAGCTAGTAACTATGCATTTAGTTGAATTCTAAATAATTGATGGGAAATTTTCAAGATGTAACCCTTTTGAGCCTATGAGCCTCTCTCTCTTCATTCTCCGTTTCATTGATCACATCAAAGAGAGGGAAACAACAAAACCCTGAGGCCGGCCGGAGAGGGTTCCTTTCCAAGACGGGGTCATCTAAATCCCAACAAACAGAGCGAGCGAATTCTCTTTCTCTCTCTCCTTTTGAGTCATATAATGCCCAAAGGCGAAATGAGAGGTATATAACTTTGGATATTTATCTTCCATTCGCCATCTAATTGATTCTCTTATGAGTCATAGCCATTTGACTTATTTTATAACTTCTCGAATTTTGAAGTGGAAAAAAATTAATGGTAGTCCTTGTAATTTATTTATTTTTTGATGGTAAAGTTATAGTTTAATATATTTACATATCTGTGTATATACAAGTGTCCGTTTATGTTCTGATGCGACCAAGTTTTAATCAAATATTACAGGAACGAAAAGACCTTCATTGAATTTCGAGCGTTGATTAAGTTTAAAATTCCGCCTTTGTATGCACTTGGCCCATTTCCACTTTCATCTTATGTGATGTGGTTGCTCTTAGGGGAGGTCAGCTTCCATTTAAAGCCGTGGTGGCTTTTGATGTAACCAACAAAACGAGCCAGCGAGACTTAACTGAATAACATCCATCAACAGGTTCAAACGTTCTAATTTCATTTGCAAATTCCCATGTCTTTATTTTCTTAGTTGATGACCTCCTAATGGACTGACCACAAATGCGTCTTGTCAGGTCACATGCCATCATCACCATAAAAAAAACAAAAATGAATTTATTTTCTTTTTTTAAGAATTTTTCAGGCCATTTATATTCCGTCAAGGCAAATTAATTAGTGGTCAATATAATTCAAATAATTTTTATTAAGTATAATGAGAAAAACTTCCAAATCAATAAAAATATTTATGTTAAATGTTTAATGCTTATATGAGTTTATTATTTTTAGGATTAATTATTCATGAATTTTCTGTCAGATTGTTTTATGAAAGCATATGAAGTGTGACTTTAATTTAATCTGAGGAGGAACAGGAAGTGGAGCCAGGAGAAATTAAATAAAACAAATTATTTAAATTTCGTTTCGGGCACCAATCGTGCTCTTCTTCAGGAAAATTAAATGTTTCTTGTATTAATACTTATACAGTACTATAATAATTAATTTTATCAATAATGTACACAACTATAATGCAAAATATAATTAGTATAGCAAGTCCAGCCGAAATGATTGCTATGTGCCTCTCATTGAGAACTTACGCTGCCTATATTATATTTTTATTATAAATCTGTACATTATCGATAAAACACAAATCATCAGTTTTAATTAACATTCAATTGTCCCGTAGAAGGCATGATTGGTGCCCGAAACATCGGCAATTAAAAAATTAATTTAATTTCTCGTGGCTGTTGTTCCTCTCAGATTTTTTTGTTTCTCAAAGAAATTTTATTTTATTATATAGCAGAAGTATAAAATACACGTAGGTAGGATAACATAAACGGCACTATAGCCTTTGACTGTTGGGTACTCTGCATTCTAAAAAAGTTGGATTTAGGGTGCGGAGACCCGGCGACGGTGAGCTTTTCAGCATGTATAAAATATCGCCTAATAAGCCAATAGGTTCTTTTTTTAATACTCGAACTCCTCATTGTAATAGATATTAAAGAAGAGGAAAATAAATAAATCAAGAGAAGTAGGCATTCTAGGAATCCATTTAATTATCAGAGGGCGTTATTCGAATTCAAGCATAGTTGTTTCTCTAAGGACCAGCGATGCTCTCTTCTTCTTCATCCTGAGGGAAAGGAATGCAACTAAATGAGGACCAAACTTCTTGTCTGAATACAGACCCATCTTGATGGGACATAAATTAACTCGGACGGGAAGGCAAGTCGCGCTGAAGTGATGATAAAACAAATCAAAAGGCTTTAGACGCGTCGAATAAATAATTTTCATGATGTCGCGCTAAATTTCAAGACTTCACGACAAACATTTATTAATATTATATTGGCTACCAATAAGAAGTCTAAATGTTCCCAAAAGCCTAAAAAGACTAAAAAAAATAAAATAATTTTTATTATATTCATTGACATGCCATATTATTAACACAAGTATTGCTTTCAAAATAAATCGTAGACTTGAGGAGCCGACACAACAAAATTTTTTTTATATGTTCATTATCTCAATGTATAATAATTTTAAAACGCATCAACATTCTAATCTCCTTCCAAAGGACCATGAATTTTGGATTTTAATTTTTTTAATTAAACGTATTTTCTTAAATTTTGTTGGCCATATTAGATCCTTTTTAATTTCGAGATCATCAAACGATTCTTTTCTTTTTTATTGCATTTTCCAGTTGACTAGATGGTTCATTTTGAGAGGCACTCCTCCCTTCTTTATCTTGGCTCTTTTTTAATACTTGCGTTGTTAATATCGAGGAGGTCTCTTCTCACCTAAATGCTCCTTTCCTTCTTCTTCGTCTTCTTCTTATTCAAGCAAATAAACATGCCATTTCCTTTTAGTGGTTGTAAAGGGGCATATAACCCTGCTGAAAAGCGGGGTCATTAGTGGGAATCGAGCCCAGGGCTTAAGGGCCTCTTCCTTGCTCTCCCATTCGAGTGGACCCTTCACTCTCTGGGAAGGAAAAATTCTAATAATTGTAGCTTTCCTTCCTTTTTATATTTTTCAATTTATTAAATTTAATAGTAAATTTTTTCCTTTTTTTTATTCTATCCATGTATTTTCTGTTTTGAAGACAAATTTTTTGTTAGAAAAAGTCAGATGAGAAAAAAATTTTTTTATAAAAAATAAAACAAATTATTTCAAAGATGTAATCTTCCGGTCTCCTTGAGGATGTTGCAAGTTTTAAAACAGCCATTGATTGTTTGGTCCTTCTCTTTATATGTAATTGTTATTTTAAGATCAAAATAGCCCCCACCTCGTGGCCGAGAACTAGTGACATTGCTAATATTGATAACTTAAGAGGCCAAGGGGCGTGGGTTCGAATCTCAGGTAGTCCGATGAAAATGTATTTAAATCATTTGGATACCAGTTGGAATAAATAAATATGCCTGGTTGGTGAGATCGATCTATCATATACCATACCAATCTCTACCACTCGCAAGTCCATTTTCTAGAACCAGCACATCTGATGCCGTATAAACATTATCTCCATAGAGATGAGGAAGTCCTGATGATGAAAGTCATAAGATACGACCGAAGCGTATTACAGAGAATTCAGAAGAGAATCATACGTTGGTTTTTTTTACTCGTGTCTTTATTCATGCCAATCTGGATGCCATCCATCCAGAAGCAACTACTAGGATCATAATAATAAACCTCTTGAATAGCTCAACTATTTAAAAAACATTTTGGGCGGTATTTGATCCAACAGAGCAGGGAGTCACCACCTTTCCTAAATTTAAAAAAATCTGCCATATTTCTTTCATAGACTTCATGACACTTTATGCCAAACTTCTCGAATATTAAATATAAATTATTTTATATTCGTCATAAATTACTCTGATTAAGATAGGATTAAGGTAGGATTGCAATGTAAGGGGAATATTTCTTGCATGG
Source organism: Anisolabis maritima (assembly GCA_010014785.2). Lineage (NCBI taxonomy): Eukaryota > Metazoa > Arthropoda > Insecta > Dermaptera > Anisolabididae > Anisolabis > Anisolabis maritima. The sequence goes on along the minus strand of JAAAKE020093754.1, from coordinate 4,328 downwards.
GCAATGATTGTAGATTTACTATACACGCATATAACGAGTGATGAATCATCATCGGATTCCCAGTCAGTGGATACCAATTGTCGGTTATTTACATTGAGAATTATTTAATGGCCAATGACTTTAAAAAAAAAACCGCCCGAATTTGCTAAATACACGTTGATATTGTGAAACCTTAAATCCAATCATTTATTTTATTATATTATTATAAAAAAAATAATTAAAATACTCTGAGAAGATGAGGATTGGCAGACCCACCCATTCCATGTCCTGGCACTCCACTCCACTGGTGTTGTTTTATCTTGATTTATCTTGATAAATTATTAACTAGCCATGACGAGAGCCAATAGTGATCGAAACTAATTAATGGAAAAGCCTTGAAATGATGATAATCAAAAATAAAAAAATGGACGTCATAATTTCATCAATCATCATCTCTAGCGAGTCACTTTGAGACTTGTTCGAATTCGTCCTTAAAGATGACGACTCTTTGGATAGGCATCGAAAAGATTCCTCTTGTACCTCAAACTCAGCCGAATCCATCTATCGGCAATAAATACTCCCTCTGTGAGGTTTACTGAGTCCTAGTATTTTTAAGGTTATTTTATTTTAAATCTAATTCTTTTCAAGGACATTCTCTCTTTATTTATCTCTCAAAATAGAGAAAAATTAACTATCGTTTTCATCCTCTGTGGTTTGAAAATTGAGTAGAATTGAAATAAGGTGTGATAATTTTAGGGCGAGAGACAAAAAGCTTAAAATAAGTAGAGAAAGGAGTTCTTAAATTGAGTTCCAGGAACTATTTGAGGGTCCGAGGAACGATTTCTGGGAGTTGAACTTGGATGATTAAAATAAAAAAAAAAACGTATGGGACAGAGGGAATAATTATTATTTTTTAGATCAATAAATAACCATAAAACATTTAAGAGAATTTATCATTAAATTCTTTCTCATGGAATAACTTAGTGATAATGAACTCACAAAAAACAAATCCTTTATAATTATTTAGGCAGAGCAGCAATATCTTTAATGAGCGTTCAAATTTTTTATCTAATAGTAATATTATTCTTAAGAAATGTGTAGCAATAAAAAAAAATCATACTTTGCGAGAAGATGAGATCATAAAACGATGGAAAAGATGAGAGGTTCCCAATTACGTACGCGAGGTAATTCCCTCTCAGAGTCGAAGTCAATTCCAATAGATGGGAGGGCAATTATATAATAGCTATGAGAGCTTTTATTATACACTCACTCAATGGCAATAACAGGGATCCAAACAATCTCTCTCCAAACTGATGGGGGGGGGGGGGAGAGAGAGAGAGAGAGAGAGACTTTCTTTTCAATTAGAATAAATTGAGACAGAATAAAAAATTATAATTCTCTCTCTCTTTCTCACATTCATTATGATTGTCATTTAAATTTTTTTAAATTGGCAATTCATAAATTTCATACTTAAAAATTTTTATCTTTACTTAAATTATTTTGACTACCATATACTATCCCCTTCAAAAGTAATTGGACAGCCTGTATCT
>JAAAKE020093743.1:0-20074 GCA_010014785.2 Anisolabis maritima | reverse complement strand
TATCTACTAAGCTCTTGAATTTAGTATCTAATATTTTTATGATTTTTATCAATAGATCAAAAACTATTCAACATATCAAAATTTTATCTACAGATTTTTAACCTACGTGAACTTTTACATTAAAATGATGTATCATATGTCTTATAATGATTAAAATAGCTTTTTGTGAAATATTTCTTCATAGGGATATTTTTTTTTATTTCTCACACTCTGCAATTTTTATATTTCTTGCCTCTCTCATCTAATAGTCTATTTTTAACTTCTCCGCTTTCTATTCTTATAAATCAGTATCTTTTTGCTTAAAATATTTTTTGAAATAAAGAGAATCCCGATATCCCGTCATCCATTGACAGTATATAAAATTTGACCTTCGCTCTGTATTCTTTGAATTTTTCTCTACTTGTAATGCAAAATTCCAAGACTCCACCCATATTTCGTTGAATCTTAGCAAACAAATTTCCCTCTTTATATAATAAAATCAGTTTTATTATCCTAGATCGCTGTAATAAAAATAGAATAATTATTTAAAATATCTTACATCTCATTTTTTAAATTCAAGTCGAAATTTTTTTAAAATCTTTGATTCTTGTTTTGAAATGCAAATAGAAATTTTTTAAATATCTTAGATCCCACTCTTGAAACTTTAAATTACTTTCTTAAATATCTTAGTCTTGAATCCCATGTGGAATTTTTTTATATTTCAGATCCCATTCTTGAAAATCAAGTAGACATTTCTTTTAACATCTTAGATACTTGTTTTGAAACCCAAATAGAAATTTTTTTACTATCTTAGATACCATTCTTCAATTGCAATTGTGATTCCATTTTTATTAAAAACAAAAAACAGAATTATTCAATTATAAACGGGGTACACAAAGGCCCCTTTGAGAAACGACGTTAAATGCATTAGATTCTCTCTTTTTTATTTAATTTTTTTTCATTCCAATTCAATTCTTCTAAAAACTCTCAATTTTTTAACAATCTTTTATTATTTATTTTTGCCTATTGTTGACTCATTCCTTTTAATTGCAAGCTCCGCCCATTGGCCTTGCTTTCTCTTTTAACGCTTTTCATCGAGACAAAGAGAGATTTTATTATTTTTTTTTAATTTAATATGAATAGGCAATTTGATCACGAACGAGTCTTTAGAAGTGAACGGGAACTACTTTAGTTTCGATTCTCTTTTTTTTTTTGCTCAATTCAAAAAGAATTTATTTACATGAAAATTTCAGGCCGGACTTTTTTTTTAAAAAAAGGTTAAAAAAAAAGATAATAAGTAATGAATATCCTTAGCAAGATGTTCTTATAATTAAATAAAAAGAAAATTGGCAAAAATCTTTTTTTTATCTTTAAAATAAAAGCAAAGCCGACCAATGAGGAAAGGCTAAGAATCAACCACTTGTTCACTTGCAGGGATTTAGATGACATTAATATTTTGGTTTTTCTTCAAATGAAATAAAACTTCGGGTAGATGGATTGCATCAAAAAGAAAAGTTCTTTGGCAGAAGCGTATAGAGCACGAGTGTAATTACGACCCCCCCTTCCACTTATATATGCCTTTGACCCTTCTACAGTGAATATACAATTTTATTAAATAAAATCAAATAATAGAATAAAAAAAATTAATCCCGTCGGTGATTTGAACTAAGGATCTCTAATTGATCAATCGACTGATCAAACAATTAGAAAAATAAAAGGGAAAATTTCCAGAGGTCATTGAACTCGTATCACAATATAAAATTGAATGGCTCTAGTCTTTTATATCGATGAATTGCAAATTGCTTCATTTTTTCTTCATAGAGGGGGCGAGGAGGGAGGTTGTAAAATTAAGATTATCAATTTTCTCATATTTTGTTTTATTAATTACACACAAGCGACCAAATTTCCTGTCTCGCACTCTCCCTTTTAAGACCACCCTTAATACCCTTACAGACCCCTTAAAAAGTCCTAGGCTTCCAAGATTCAATAATTTTTTTCAAAACTCTTTTCGAAATTTCTCAAGAGTAAAGAGAATGTAATGTGATGTCTGGTGTGTCGGTATATTTTTTCTTAACTAATTTAAATAAAAGTAATAAAAATTTCTGTTAATAAGACAAAAATATATGAAAAATGTAAAGCAAAATAATTCATAGAGAAGTGCGATTTTTTTTTTCGAAAAGAAATTTTCATATATTTTATATTTTTTTCTTATTATCAGGAATTTGATTTAAATTAGTTAAGAAAAAGTATACCCACACAAAAAATATGGTGTAAAAATATACGAAAAATGACAAAGAAAATAATTAATAGAGAATTACGATTTTTTTTTCGAAAAGAAATCTGCGCTCTGAGATGGAGGCAAGGTACTAGTATATAGATCCTCTGGCCTTTCATCGCTCAATTGAAATCTTGAAATTGCTTTGCGTATATCTCTCTTATTTGTAGGCGAATTCTTATGAAAAAACAGAAAACTCACTTTCATCCAATCATATATGTATACAAAATTTTTGGTTGGGATACACTTATTTTAAGGTCATCTTTATTAGTGACGCCGACAATTTAAATTTTGAATTTTGCGCTTTCAATTTTTAATATTTTTTTCTTCTTTATTCGTTATTTATATAATAAATAAATAAATTTAGTGCTTGATATTGATTGAATTTAATTGAAAATGACATACTCTAACGAGAACATCCTTGTTTTGAACATAAATTGTCATTAAATTAAAGAAAAATGAATTTTTAAGGTTCGTTTGACAGGTGGATTTATTCATTTTAGTTTGAACTGAATTATTAAAAATTATGAAAGATATAAAAATAGTGAATAGTGCTTCTTAATCTGCATAAAATTCTGAGTTGAATAATAATATCATTTGTCACATTACTCTTTTAATTATTGATAACAAGGCTGTTAAATATTTTGATCGTTTTTATTTATTTACTCAAAAAATAATTGAGATAGAATAATAAAATTTATAGATTCGTAATCCCAATAAAATTCTGTATCAAATACATATATAATATATCTACTAAGCTCTTGAATTTAGCATCAAATTTTTTTATGAGTTTTATCAATAAATCAAAAACTAATCAAGATATCGAAATTTTGTCTACGGATTCTTAATCTATGTAAAATTTTTCATTGAAATGATGGATTATATGTCTTCATATGATTTTTGTGAATTATTTCTTTATAGGGATAATATATTATTATTTTACCCCAATCGCCCCGCCCACTTTTCTATTTTTATCTCTATTACCTCTTTCCAATAAAAGGACCCTCTCCCAAGGTCATCTGATTCTCTATTCTTATGTTCTCCTTTCTCTTTCTATTTTTTCAATCACTTGATCTCTTTGCTTAAAATTTTTTCTTAATAAAAACAAAATTATACTAATATTGAGTTTTTTGATACTTGATTATAAAGAGGGATCGATATATCTCTTATTTATAAATAAAATCAATATTTTTATATTCTATTTATTTTTCTGCCAATTTAGGGCTTAGTATAGTAGATATAAATTAATGAAAGGGTGGTTTTTATTTTTTTCACACCCCTCTTAAGGGATTACCTTAGTAAACGACATATCGCTGTATTCAGAATTCAATAAAGAATATTCTTATTAATTTTTCGTTAGGGCACATCATCTAATTTAGGTGTTATCAATTAATTTAAACTTGCGCTCGTGTTGGGACATCTTTTTTTTTTTTTTGTTTCTATTTCTTCTATTTACTTATTATTTCTCTATATATAATAACATTCCCCATCTTATTATATTAATTCCTACAAAATTTCGCTTTAATTAACTCAATAATAACGGAAATATTTATAATTATTTAAGGTAAATCCATTTTCCGTCTGTTTTTAAACTTGGCTGATTCTCTATCTGTTCATGCAGATGTAGAAGTCTTGCCTTACTAACCCTCACTTCCTGTGTGACAAAGATTTATTAATTTTATATTGGCTTTTAATTAAATAAACTAAATAAGAACCGAACCTAAATGGCTTCACCGAAAAAGATATTAAAATTAAAAATAAATAAATAAATAAAAATAACATGGCTGAGAATGCTACGTTGCCTAAAAATCGACCTCTAACCTCACCTTTTTATTTTTTTTTAAACTTACGAACTTATTAATAATTTTTATTTATAAAATTAACAATCTTTTTTCCAGGAATAAATTCTTTGAACTTTAAGGTAGAAGTTTTTTAAATTTCACCGTGTTTTTATTTTAAAATTATTAAAAATAGGTAAATGATAAATTATATTATAAGGATTCGAAGAAATAAAACCAGCTGTTTTCTCAGGTACCCTTTACATCACTTTATTGTCATATATATAAGCAACTTCGGCCATTATTGTTAATTTTTAAAATACATATTTTTTTAACTTTATTTATAAATTTTGTATTCATGATTTTTCCCAAATCCATCCAATGTTTTAAACATATTTTTTCTTAAATGATGCTAATAAAATTAAATCATGATTTATGCTTGTGATGATTCTATATATATATATATATATATATATATATATATCTTTTCAATCCACAAAAATTAGATTAAAAATTATACAACGAGGAAAGTTTTTTTGCTAAATAAATAAAAATACCCAAATTAGAGACATTTCGGCCAAACTACTAATCTACAACAACACATTTCTATTTATTAGATTAGGTTTTTTAATCTAATTGCCAATTTTTAGCGAAGGCTTTGAATTTAATTTAATTCAAGAATTTTTATACGAAATATACGATTCAAAAATAGAATTTTCTCAATTTCAAAAATTTCCATGAATCATCCCAACCCTAAATTTTATTAGTCATATCCACAAATTAATTTCCTTACATTATACTTAAAAAATCATGATTATAATTCAACTAATTCTTCTGTTTTCTTAACAGAAATCGGCAATGGACATTTTAAAAATTGTTGACGTTTATAATCAGGCGAAATTAAAATCAAAATTAATGTTCCAACAAGAAGAATACAACTTGAAGATGAATCCGCCCAAGTTCGGCCAAAAGAAATTAAAATGTTTTTATATACATAAGTCATTGCAATGCCAAATAACTGGGACATCATTAACATAAAACCAGACACACATTCTTCAAATTCTGGATAAGTAAGCTCTATGCTAAATTCTATATACGTTAAAAAAGATAATCCTAAAAATAAACCTACAAATACAGAGGTTAAATAAACAGCCTCATAATTTTTATATAAAATTGAAATTGAAAGTCCAATATAAAATATAGCTACACCAGAATTAGACAATAGGCAACTTAATTTAAATAAATGAGTCTTATCCAAAAGAAATCCAGCAATACAGGTTCCAACCAAGCTACAAATTATAATCACTAGGCCAACTCGTCCAACAAAAGTATCTTCGCCCTGAAATTAAATATATATATGACTTGTTAAAATTGAAAATTACAAATAGATATCAATGCATATGAGCCTTCCACAGTTCGAAATGCTTTATTCCACTCAAAAATTTCTTATTTTAAAAAAATTAAGTTGTCTTTTTAAAGCCTCACTATCAAATAACACTAAAAGACAAGTTAAAAAATTTGAATACCGTTTGAAAAACATCTTTCAAATACTTATAACATTCATCATCATCATTCTCGAATTTTTTGGCATTTGATTCTATTTTATTCATATTAGCCTGACAAATACCTAAAAGACATTGAAAAAATTAAATAATGTTACATTCTTTTATTTCGTTTTTTCTATTCGTTTTCTTCAAATTTTATGTAAAAGCTGCTCACATACATTCTTATATCCCAATCTTAAAATTTGACAATATTTATATTAATTTAATTTGGTTTTTTTCTTGCACAGCGTGTTATCAAAACCTTTGGCTAGTTGAAAATAAAATAAAATATTTAGAAAAACAATATATGAGATTCTCTTTTTTCATTAATTTATATGAAATTGGTCTCTTTTTCATATGAAAGGCTCATAATTAAAGGCCATTTAAATAAAAAAAATTTAAAATATTTTTAAAGAAAATACAAATCTTACTGGAAAGGATGTAAAAATTATTTTACTCAATAATGTAGTAAGAACATTATAAAATCCTTGATTAATTGCAAAAGCTATAAGTATCATCCAATAGGATTTATTTGATGAAAGATTTTTAAATGAATCTAAATAATTAGAAGATGATAATTGTTGGCGTAGAGCTTCAGCTAGCGATGGTGGATGAGGTGGCTTGGCCCTAAAAACTAATAAAATATTCATATAAAAGTATTAATATTTAATCTTGAAGTTAGAATCTTCCTTTAAACTTGATGCGATATTTTTTTTTATAATACCAGACTTTTTTTTTATCTTCATTTGACTTTATATCCACTAGAAACTTTAAATATCCGGGTTTTTACTGACTGTCTTCTATAAAGGGAGATATTGATCTTATAATCATAGCAATTTTTACTTTGCGAAATTTTGACAAATAAACGAATTATCTTAATAATTATTCAATTCAACTCTTTTAAAATGAAGACTGCCTCTCTTTCTGCGAACATGAGTAGAGTACAAAAAATCTTTATGAAATATTTAAGCTTCATACAAAATATCCCAATGTGATTTGATAGATGCACTCTAGGACGGATCGAGATGCCATATTCTTTAAGGTAACGGTTGTAAAGACCATATTAGCCATCATTTTAAATTAATGAATAGTTTTGCATTTCTTTAAATAATATCGCCAAATTTTCTAGGAGTTTATATTTTCTAAATTACTTCATTCCATTTACCTAAAATTATTAAAATAAGAGAAATTGTACTTAATCCAGCCATTGAATAATGCAATTTCTTCAATCCTCCAGTTATTATATTCAAGTCATTACTGTTTTCCACCATGAAAGGACTTAGAATAAATCCAATGGCTATTCCAAACTAAAAATTATTAATAGATAATTAATTATTGATATTATTTATGATAGATAAAATTATTATTATTTTACCTGAAGAGCAATGAAAGGAACACTATTAGCTGTTGAAATTTGTTCAGTTGGAAACCAAGCAGATGAAATTTTTGGTGGCAGACTTAACATGAATATTTGACTTATACTTACAAATGTTTGGCCAACAAACGCCACCCAAAATCGATCTGGAGCGATTGAAGCCACTTTTATCCAGGAGCCAAGTGTCACCAAAACCGCACCAGAAATTACGGTCATTTTCAAACCCTTTGAATGAAATGAAATGTCTTATTATGGTAAAAAAAAATTGATACTTCTTTAATTTTTGGAAATATTAAAATTTTTTCTAAAGGAGCAAAATTCTGCCGAAATATTGAGAAAAATAATAAAATAAATAAATAAAAAAAACAACTATTTTTATAAAAGAATTTTTTGCTGATAGATCAAGCGATTTCTGGCCCCGGGTGGTAGTGGATCTCCAGCCTATCCTGGACTTCGGTGTGCTTCCTTTGCATCAGACCACCGGACGCTCGACCACACCAGCAAAAACTCAAATCCCCAGTATATATACAGATCTAATTTGTTTAAAGTAGAAAATCTTTAAACAAAAATTTTCCACTTATCAGTTCCTTTTTAGATCAGCAAGATGACCGACATCTCGTCCGGCCCTAAATCCCTACTGTAAGCAGCAGAAACTCTTTATAGAGGTTAGAGGGTGAATTTAAGTTAGAAAAAAAAGTGAGAAAAATAAAAATATATATATATATAAATATATTCTGAAAGGTTTCCGCGATTGGATATATGTGAAATAATTTTTTCACGGGTTGGTTCTCATTAATTGTTGAGATTAACTCGACGTTTCGGCTCTCATTTTGGAGCCATTTTCAAGATGGTGGGTTAAAAAGTGATAGTGTGGGTGGTTTGTTTTCGGAGTCTCACTTTTATTGGTCCCCAAATTTGATCGGTTGATGGCCCGAAGTCGATCCAAACCAACTAACGCGCTAACCACCCACTTCCTAGAACACAAAGGCACACACAAGCCTCGGAGACCTCCACAAACATCCCGACTCGGGGAGTAGGGAGAATGGGGCCTCGAAGTCAACCCAAATAGAACATCAACAGCACAATACCCAACCAATTCCATCCTAGATCTCAGAGACAAATCCAAAACTCTGAGACATCCACTGACCCAATTTGGGAACTAGCAAGTCACTTCCTAAACCACCAGTCTTGAAAATGGCTCCAAAAGGAGAGCCAAAACGTCGAGTTAATCTTAACAATCAATGCGGACCCGTAAAAACACTATTCCACATATGTCCAACCGTGGAAACCTTCCAGAACACATATATATATATATATGTTCTGGATATATATATATGTGGCGGGTTAGGAATTAAATAGAAGAATAAAAAAAAATATGAGAGTAAAAGTAAGCAGGATTTTTTTCAATCACTCTTGAGTGACTTAACTCTGAGTTAAATAGGGCAAATCTTTAATTTTATTACTGAATTCTTTTTCTTTTTGAAATTTTTTGTATTTGATTAAAAAACACCTACACATTTATCCACAATAAACATTGCAGGAAAGTTTAAAATCAAATAAGTGGCCAAATAAACAAGCGTTGTCCATGTCACTGCCATTGCAGAAACTTTATAATAATGCATTACAATATGGTCAATTACAGAAAATTGTACCCATTGAATCCATATACTAATTGAATACACAGAAAACACAGTGAGAATTAACCATCGTTTTTTATAAACGCGAATTTTTTTATCAAAACTCATTTTTCTCTTAAACCAAATTTATTTTAAAATGTTAAAAAAAGACTGTGCTTGTTTTTATAGAAGAAGAACACAAAACAAGTTTATTTTGACCTTTAGAAATCAATAGTTTGCTAAGTAACCGACTTATTAATATTAATAGTTCTATTTGTAAGCCAGCAGAAATTCTTTAAAATAATTAGTCAAAAAAATGATTTAATTTTTTCAAATAAATTTACATTTGAAATAGAATAAATTAAAATATTTTTTATCATAGAATAAATTATATATATATATATGTATAGAATAAGAATAAACTTCCATAAAATTATCTTTTATAAAATTTCTATAATATAAAAAGTAACCTTCAATTACATATTAAAAATTAACACAGAATATACAGGCTGGTGCATTAATTAATGCTTTATTAATTAATAACTTTATCTTTTTAGACAATACATTTTTTTCATTTGAAGATCTCTAGTGGGGAATCTATAGTATATTATGGTAAAATTCAGCTGGCTATAGATAACTAAATTTATCGATCAGTGCTGCGTAAATTGATAATCTTGACTCAACGAGCTTTAATTTGGAATTCTGTTTCACAACACGATTAATATACTGCTTTCAACGTTTTCACTTTATTTTATTCTCCCTGATGTTCAATTTCCTGATGTTTGCACTAAGTTCTTTAAGTCCAGATTATATATCTGTTTTTATTAAATACACTTAGTTAAGTTTTGTTCTATGTTTCTTTCTGAGTTTTTTTAAAATAAATTCTCCGCGTTTGCTTCATAGAATGAAGAATTTCAATTACTTAAAAATAACATAGTTATTAATTTATATAACTGGAATCTTATTTTTACCTCTCTCTGTATTATTATACATAAGTAAAGAAATTATATCATAAATTTTAGGATATAAATTATGTTAATAAAACATTATAGTTTATCTTATATTTTATTAAGTGACTAGATTAGATTTTTGAATGATTTTTATTTTTTATTTATTATTTATTTTATGACTTGAAAGCATTAAAAATTAATAACCCTGAAATAATATTAATTAATCCTTTGGGGGAAGGCCAAACTAAGATGAATTTCTAGCTTCAGATTCCATGCGTAGAACCCCTTTTCCCTTCTTTTTTCTTTTCAAATGGAACCCCTTAGACTTGATATGGCTCGGGCATCCTCCCCCTCCCCTCCTTAATCCGGACCTGCCTTTGGGTTTCATCCTGGATTAATAAAAAGAATAGTTTATTTTTTAAATTTTCTATTTATGAAAATTCTTGAAAATAAATAACATTAATTGATAAATAGACATCGGATATTTTGACACTAAAAAAACGCGTTTTAAGCGCATAAAAAAAGGCGATAAAAAACAAAAATGGTTAAAAATAGGCACTTAAAATAGAAAAAAAAAATTTGACGAGAAAAAATTAATTTAAAAAAAAAATTTTTTCATTTACAAAAAAAGTAAAATAAAAAAAGTTAATATAAGGATTAACATGTCTATTAGTCTTATTAAAAAAAATGATTTATCTTTAGTTTTACAATTTGTATTGGAATAAATTACTAACATTTTTCAAGATTGCAAATTTTCGGTTTCTGCCATTTTGATCCGAAGTCTATTGATAAATATTAATAAATATGTTTATTTAAATAAAAATTTATAATTGATTATTTTCACTTTTTACGATTTCATTTTTGTTTAAGAATTCATGATGGGATTCTGCTAAAAATCTTTGTCGTCGATAATCAGCCGGAATTAAGTGAAAAATCACACTTCCAAGTAGTACCAAAATACAAGATGAACCATCTGCCCAAAAAGGACCATACTCTGTGAAAATCCAACTATAAATCATAGTAAGTATTATTCCAAAAATTTGCCATGAGATGATGATTATTCCAGAGATTGAGGTTTCTGCTTCTGGATATAAAAGCTCAAGGCTCATTTCTAAAGAGGCGATCAAAGACATACCAATTGCTAAACCCAAAAATGTAGAGGCTCCATAAACTGCCAAATGATTTGCACTCCAAGTTGCTAAAGAAAGAGCCACAATTGTAAAAGCAAGACTCAGATTGGTTATTTGGCACATGGGCTTAAAAGCATGCGTTTTATCCAAAATGAGTCCACATAAAAAACATCCAACTGTTCCAACAAGGATAATCACAAGTCCAATTCGCCCTGCAAAAACTTCTTCTCCCTAAAAAAAAAGTTTTAATTTTTAAAATTCAACATTTGCGGATTTTATAATTAAAAATTAAAAAAATCTTAAATAAAGACTTACTTACTGGAAATATTCTTAGAAGAATTTGATTTAGAAGGGTTGATAGAGTGTTATACATTCCTTGATTAAATCCTGATGCAATGTTGAGAAGCCAGAAAGGCCGTGATAAAATAATCCTTTTAAGAGAGCCAAGGAATGCTGGTCTCCTTGAAAGAAGGCGTTTTGCTTCAGCCGCAGATGGAGGACAAGGCGGAGCTTCTTTAAAAACTATCGATATTTACATTATTATTATTATTATTATTATTATTATTATCCAAATTATTATTGGAATATATACTTACAAAATAATATGAGTAGTAATGAGATGGTTGATAATCCTGCTACAGCATAGAAAAGTCTTTTTAGATCAAATCCAATTAAAGCTAATGATTCATGATTGCTGACCATCAGAGGACTTTGAATGAAACCAATAGCCACACCCAACTAAAAATAAAAATACAAATAATGAACTAGTTTGTATTTATTTTCTAAATTGAATCAATTCAATATATATATATATTAATTTCAAGTAATTTCTTGTGTCCATAAAATCCTTTGTGTTTTTATTCAAGGTAACATAAAATTAAAGTCAAAAATGTTTTTAATGACTCGCTTGGAAGTGAAGGTGATAACATATCTCAGGATGTCTGTCAAGGGAATGTTTTCAGGTATTATACCCCGATATGAAAAAAAAATTTTTGCATTAAATAGTTCACCCCTTGATAGAAAGAAGTGAAGTGGCTATTTACATGTATATATAGCAATTCAAAGTTGCCAAAACGTTATCTGTAATAAACAAAAATCGAGTTTAACCACTCTAGTCAAAAAATATATTTTTTATAATAAAATAAGGATAAATAAACAAGAATTTTACAAGCTTTTATTCAATCCTTGGGTGGTATACTCTACAAAATGGGATTAAGCATATATATATATATATATTATATTTGTCAAACCAAAATTATCCAAAAGAAGGACAAAGCCCCTTTTGATATATAATTTTTCTAAAATCAATTTTTGACCACTAAAACATATACTATGGAATATATGAAAAAAAAAACGCCATAAAAATCAATGGTTACAAAGAGACTAATAGATAAACTATAACTATTCTTCACTCTATTGTAAAAATAATCTTTTTATATATTGTTTTTGATTGGGATGCAGAAAAATTCTTTGCATTGTTACTTTCTCTTACATATATATGAAATATATAGTGAATTGTTTTTTCATAAAGAACCATATATGGACACAGGATTTCACATCTTAATGGATTAGTTGTAATTCATATCTTCGTATTTAAAATTTTATTTCAAAGACTAAAGAAGGGAGGAGACCATGTGTAGGAGGCTTCAATCGGGGTAAATAAATACCATCTATAATATATTCTGACGAATAAGTCGACTTTTCAGCAAAAAAAAGTACTATATTTTTTAGATCGACTTATGTATTGGGTTCAAAATTGATTGATTTCCAAGAAAAAACCAATATGTTAAAAATATTGTCAATATACAAAAAATATAAATAATTAAAAAAGATTACAATTTGTATCAAATTTATTTACAGACTTTTTTAGATTTACTTTAAACAATTTACCTAAAAATTCAAAATTTTTATTTTTAAAGAAATTTTTCGAGTCGATTTATATGACGAGTATACTATTAATATAAAAAATCAAAAAATTCTAATATCGACTTAAACGCCAAAATATACAGGGATTTAAGACATCCTTTTTTCCCTCTTTCGGCATTTGAGGCATCATAGATAATTTAGACACCGTCCATATTTATTTAAATTAATAATAGTCAATACATGAATAGTCTCTTAAAAAATGTATTTTCACATTACAATATATACAATCCAAAACGAAAAAATGCTTATGAACCTCAAAAATTTTTTCCTCTTGGTCCAGCTAAATCCTCTTCTCTGAATATCTAATATAATAATATTAGTGACACAATCCCAACTCTGAAGAAGATACCGCTCGGTACTGGATTGTATGAATAAAAACTCCATTCTTGTTTTAATATTCTAATTTTATTATAAAAATATATTTTTTTTAAACTAAACAAGTTAAACTCAATTTTTATGCCTATTTCGGACAACTTTCTAGCAACTTTGAATGACTAAATAAAAACGGATTTTGTTGGCGTAACATATATATTTGTCTTGAATTCACCACAAGAAAGAAGGCTGGTTGTAGCAATAATACACAAACACTTTGGATACCAAGCCCAAGTAGAACAGATTTCGAATAAAATTTTATTTCCACATCTTTTAAATACTAATTAGCTCTTCGTAATTCATGAAACAGTTAATTAATACATATATATAATAATTATATAATTTGCTAATATTTTTTTTGTGAAACCTGCCTCTTCCTTGCGTCAATTAAATATTTTTATAAAGACCTGAATTCCAATGAAGGCTAAAGCACAAGCCGTAGAAATTTGTTCGGGTGGAAACCAAACAGCCGCCACTTTAGGTGGTAAACTGAGAATGAATACTTGACTTGCACCGACGATAAAATGACCAAAGAATCCAATTGGGAATCTATCTTGCTCAACTGATGCTACTTTAATCCATGATCCGATTGAAAGAAGAATTGCTCCTGCTGTAATTGTTGGGCGCAATCCCTAAAAATAATAAAGTTAGTTTACTATATTATTTTAAACATAGAAATGATAAAAAGACATCAAATATCAAATTTAATGAATATTTTGCAATTTTTTGGCCCAATTAAAATTCAAAGAATTTTTATTAGTATAATGTTATATTATAAGCAATATATTATCACATTACCATATATTAACATATATATCTATACTTTGGAAGTACAAGGGCTAATGTGATATAATACTTAAAAGTAAAAAATGCCTATGTGTACATTTCATCAAATGAAATTTACTTTTCTCAAAAACCTTACATACAGACATTGGCCCTTCTACTTCCAAAGTACAGATATGTACCAAATTATTTTTATTAATTCAGAATCTTTATTAACCGTTTCATATAAAAAAAAAAGTGCCAATTTTGATACATTCAAGATTTTTATAGATAAACACGAATTAAGCTATTATCTATATCACGAATTTTAACATGAAATCCATCTGTTGTTTTATGGACAGATGTCCAGCAAATTCGAGTGAACCAATTTTTATGAAATTTTGTATTATATCCCAATTTGATCAACTTTTGGCACAGAAAGTGGAAGTTCACTACTGTCATTTTATGCCACTTTTCTTAGAAGGATCTGTAGCAAAACAAGATCAATCTGAGATTAATTATAATATAAAATTTTATTAAAATCCATTCAATCGAATTTCCTCTACACATTCACAATATTCTTTAACTAGGCTCATGTTTTGTGTTGGGAACACTCGTTATATCCGTCAATTAATAAATTTTCCAGGAGCTGTATCATCTAACATGTGTTATTAAAAAAAAGAAATTCTTTGATAAGCAATATTGCACTTTCTAGAGCAAACAAGACAAAATAAAATAAACTAACAACAACCGAGACAAAGAACTCAGACAGTCCTGGTCGAAATGGGAGGTGGTAAGCTTATCTATAAATGAACAATTAGGATGACGCCAAAGAACTCGTGAGTTAATAACTCATCAACTTTCACCAAAATTTATTTTGATACTCGTTTCAATAAAATTTCCATTGATAAATGATATTTTTATCTTGGTTGAATGGCCTTAATGAGAATTTCTAAATATAAATATTGTTAAATATATCAATTTTTTTTTGTGTCTCAGACCTTTTTATACCATTTACCCATTTTTACTTATAGAGCAATAAATTTTAAAAGGTAAAAAATTGTCTTCTTACTGAGGGCCAATAATTTATTTTAGCATAATAGAATGATAAAATAGGAAGCGGATATTCTTGTTTACTCTACATATTGAAAACATTTTATTTTTTCAGACTTATAACGGACAAATCTCACATTTTTATCTAAGTGGATTTTTTTCAACAATCAAAAAATAATAAAAAAATATCTATAAATTTTTTAAATTTAAATTTACTCACATACTTTTCGACCATATACATGGCCGGGATGATAAACACGCAGTAACTGGCCATAAAATTAAGAGATGTCCAATCGACAGCCAGCGCCGAGACATTGTAATATCGAGAGATAATATTTCCAATTATACTATATTGGATCCATTGGTTTAAACAGGCTATTGAATATATGATAAACACTAAAAGGATCAGCCATCGGCGTTTATAAATATGAACTTCCAGCTCTTGCTGCCTTGCAGTGATTGTCTTTTGCTCCATTAACTTCTCTTTTCTAACTAGTTATAAATCTCTTATTTTCTTGTTTTTAGTTTTAAATTAAAAAGTCGATTAGTATTATAACTACGGACAAAGCATTATCTAAGACTGGTCTTATATCAAATCCCCACCGTTGATAGCGCTTAGTAATTGACTTAAATTGACGAGGCCTAATACAATTTAAACAGAGGGATTCGAGACGCTAAGTAATTGTCTTCCGACTCTATTTAAGGCCTAAAGCCATTCATAAAATAAGCAAAAAGATAGATAAGGAATTTTAGATTAAAACAAATTAATAAAAAGATTTATTTAGATAATTCTTGATTTTTAAACCATTAGGGAAAGCTAATTTTATTTAATTTAGGTAAAATGAATTTTAAAAAATATTGACTTTTTCTAAATAAAAGTGCTATAAAATTATTTTGATTAAAAACAAGAGGGTGATATTTCATCTAGGAAAATAAAGTTGGGAAAATGGGCAAACTAACTTCTAAAAACTCAAATAAAACATTTTTATTTGTTAAATTCAATAGATTTTATTAAATCTATTAAATTTAACAGAAGAATGAGAAAAGAAAAAACCTAACTTTGGTTGTAAACAAAAATACAACAGATAATACAATAACTTCACTAAATCATAGTCACAACTAAATTGATGAAATTAATTTAAAAATTAACTCTTTGTATTATAACTCTAAAACTTTTTTTTTTTAATTTAAATTTTAAATTAATTTTTACAAAAAATTTTCATGATAGCCCCCCATTCGATCATTTAATATTAGAAGACGAGTTTTCATTAACGGCTTTATCATCATTATATCTGCTATATGTTCTAATGAAATTTGTTGATTTTTTTAACTTTCCTTTAATCTTCACACAGATGAAAAAAATGCTTTATTTCTTTGTTGTTCTACGTTGAAATTCTGGGTTTTCAGTTAATTTCACTGCTGTTGCTACTTTAAGAACAGGAATATGTCTATAAAATCTCTTTGAATATAGTTAACTAAATTATTTCTTTTTTGTGGTTTCATTTGCAGCTTTTGTAGTTGAAATTGATAGGCCGCCCTTGACTTGGCCAGAAAATTACTCTGTTAGCAAACAGTCATTCCAAATGTTGATCTCCCAGTTTTGGTACAACCATCAAAGTTTATGGTCACTATAACTTCTAAAATTTTCTTTAGTGAGGACTGATAAACAATTCCGATATCAACCTTTCAAGTAACTAAAGACTATAATTTTACAATGTCTAAATAAGGATTTTTAAGGCTTCTAGAAATCCAATACTATTTGATTGTTCCCACCATGAAATACATGCAGGCAGACCGATTGCTTCTCGATATAGAAAATAACTCTTTTTGACTTCTACTTTCCCTGATTTCAATGTTTCTGATTATTTTAATATCTGAAAGTTTGAATATAATAAACCTCTCTTAGTAAAATCCTTGATGACAAGCCTTATATTTATCTATATTTCCATCTGAATTGACTTTTATTTCCTTTTCCATGGAAGTATTTTAGCTTCCTTTGGTTTTATTACCAATTCCTATGTTTGATTTTCTTTTAAAGAATTAATTTCGCTTTCCATTACCTTTCTCCAGTTTGCTGGAGTTGAATATTTTTATCATTTTCTAAATTTTTCATCGAGTTTCTTTCGAATATGCAGAGTTGTACCGTTAATTGGTCAAAAAATTTATCTTCATCTTTCGATAATAACATCCAACTTGACTGAAACGTTTTATATTTATTTGGCAAGAGATAAAGAGTCTTACAAACTAATATTAAATTAAATCAGGTAAACTATTCTGACTTTTAATTTTGTCGATTAATCAATTCAGTCGAGGCTCCTTAGTTTTACTGTATGAGTAGAATCATCTTCTGAAGAATTCCAGCTTAAAAAAATCTATTCAGATCTTAAACAGTTAATCTTTGGCTGGGGCTTTAAATTATTGTTTAAACATCACCACTCATCAAAAGGTTTCTTTTTCCATTATCTTTTGATATACTGAATCTGTTTGACTAGTGCACTAGTTATCATGGATTTAGGATTGCTATTTGCCTATGATTTAAATTTGAGCGCTGCTTAAATCTGAATCTTCGTTGCACCTTCTCTTAGAGCTTCAGGTTACTTTAATTTACCATTAATAACATCCAATGCTTCTTCAAGATAACATAGTAAATCACTTATACTATGTTTCCTCATACCCCAATCTGACTCCTCACTCAAAGGTTTTTATGCTTTATTAGATCTTTATAATTCTTAATTAAAATTAATTTATTAAAACGAACCTGGGCCCATAAACTGATAAATTTAATGGATTTAATAAGCAGAATGAGAAAAGAAAAAACGTAACTTTAAACAAAAATTCAATAGACAAAACAATAACTTAACTAGATCATAGTTACTGCTAAGTTGATTAACTTAATTTAAAAATTAACTCTTTGTAACTCTTATAACTTCAACATTATAGGTGAATTTTTAGCAAAAAATTATACTTTCATATACTAGTAGTGGGAACATTTAAATTTTTGCGGGGAATTTATTTTACAATGAAATTTTTTATTTTTATTTTATTTTATTTTTTAATAATAAAAGAAGATATTGGCAGGAACCCAAGTTCGACGTTATTCGAAGGAGGGAGAGCAAAGTAACAAAAAAGTTCTTTCGTATGTTCATTTGGTGTAAAAGATAAATTTTTGACTTTTTTTTTAATGAGGAACCAACAAAAAATAGAAATGTTAGATTGGATTTGATCTCTTAACTGTAACTATACTCTTAACTCCTCTAATCAGGACTTTAGTTTTACAAATTAAGAGTTTTACTAATTTAAAAAATTAAAGTTTATTTTTATAAAATTAAAGGGAGATGAAGGATATGATGTTAGGGAATACTTGTTTTTTTTTTGTTTTTTTTTTATAAATTAGAATTTACAATTGATAAATTCCAAGAGGCACATTTTAAAAATATTTTTCTAATCTAATAATGGAAAACAAGTCTCGGAATCGTTGATGTAAGGACTTTATTAGGGGACACTCTTAGAAAATACGAGTATAAACTATTTTAATATTTATTAATAAATTAGATAATATTTAAAAAATTTTCTAAATACAAAAAGATTATAAAATATTTAATCTATCAAATATTGAATTTATTTTCGTTTATTTGACATAAAAGATTTCTTAATCTTATTTTTATTAATTAATACTCTTTGAAATTATATGAGAATCCTTAGATTATATAAGTTTTATCTCTACTTCTTTTTTTTCTTTATTATCATCTGATTTTTGTACTTCGTTTAAATATAACTGACGTCGATAATCTTGTGGAATCCTTTGTATAATTATATTACAAAATAATAATAATCCACAAGAAATTCCATATGCCCAGAATTGATGATAATTATCTAAAATCCAACTCCAAAAACTAGTTAAAATGATTCCTCCTATATTCCAAACAGCGAATAAAATCCCAGTTACTGTAGTTTCCGCTTCAGGATAAAATAATTCCATACCCAATTCAATTTGTGAGAGCCATGCCATCCCAATGATAAAACCTAAAATGCCACTCACACCATAAACTGCTAATTGATTTGCACTCCATATTGCTGCTGCAAGTGCAATGGTAAACATAGCAAAAGCAAAATTTGTTAAATGACAAAGAAATTTAAAACAGTGCATTTTGTCTAGAATGATTCCGCCCGAGAATGAACCAAGAGTTCCAAAGAGAATAAACATGTTTCCAATTCTACCTGCAAATATCTCGTCATCCTGGAATACAAATAAGACATTAGTTTAGTAAATTAAATTATTGAATACTAAACATAATACACAACAAATATATAGTTTTAAATTTCATAATATAATTGATTGAATAAAGTTTAATAATTAAAAGGACCAGTGAATCAGTTAGTGCTTCGCTAACCTGGGGACTCAAAGCCGGATTTGGCTGGATTTTAAGAAACCATTCTCATCCAATAATACAGATTTCGAATAGAATAAGCTACATGCAGGTGCTAAGAAGGATTTTTTATTTTTTTTTTCCAACTGAAGACTCTCCGCCCCCAATTAATTGGAAGTCCTTGTAATTTAAATCTCAGAACGGGAATAGAACATAGCACAAGCTTTATTTTAGCTCTAAGAGACAAGCCACCAACAGGATTTGTCTTTAAATAGGACACTCTTCTTAACAAAGCTTATTTGAATGAAAGTGAAGGTGAGATTAAGTTAAAAATAAATTTGAAGAAGAGTAAGAAATTATGACTCACTGGATGCCACATTTTGAGATGTGTATTTGAGAAAGAAAACATCTTGGATTTCGGGAAGATGGGCAATTAAATAAATAAAAATTGAGTATTCACAATTAAACATTCCCGAAATAATAAAGTAAAAATAATCATACCGTGAACACTTTGAGGAGTAAAGGATTAAGTAAAGTAGACAGGGCATAATAAAGACCCTGGTTAATTCCAGTAAAAATGGTTATTTTCCAAAATGAGGGATTTTTTCCAATTGTTTGTAAAGATTTGAAGAAATTTGGTTTATCAGAAACAAGTGGTTTTGCCTCAGCCGGCGAAGGTGGACTTGGAGGCTTTCCTTTTAAAACTGAAAATAAAAATAAAAAAATGAAATATTTTTAAGATATTCTTAAATTTTTTTAACTTACAAAAAATAATTAAGAAGAAAATAACTGTAGTATAGATTGCCATCGAATAGAAAAGATACTTGAGATTTATCCCAATATCCTCCATAGAATTTGTATTTACTCCAACTGATGTGCTCATTGTAAAACCTATTGAGACTCCAATCTATAGAAATAAAATTTATTTAAATTATTTTGGCTACCAA
>JAAAKE020093732.1:0-20078 GCA_010014785.2 Anisolabis maritima | reverse complement strand
TGAACCGCGAAGACAAAAAATTAAAGGGGATATTTCGCAAACTAAATTATAATAAATTTTATTTTGAACAAGAACAATATGAAATAAATAATAATATTTATAATAACAAAAGTTTATATTAATATTGAATAATTTGTAGCTTTCCAGACGAAATAGTAAATAAACTTTCTGCTTTGAAAAAATTATGTATTCCCTACGGACCAACCAATGCCATAGATTTTAAAAAAAATACTTAAATGGTATTATATTAAAAATATAGTTAATTAATTAATTAATTAACATCATCATAATTTTTTTTTTATTTTCATTTCCTTGCTACTCTCCTCAAATAACGCCCAAAAAATCAAAGTATAGAAAACTCGAGCTTACTCCTACTCAAAATCCGTTATCTCTAATAGAGATATTCATTCTTAGAGATTTTTTTTTTTGTATATATTTTTTATTAAAAATATTGAAGCATAAGAGAATGAGTTAATTTTTTTCTTTTTGTAATTTTATCTTTTGAAATTTATTTCTTGAAATCTTAATATCAGTACTTTTATTTTATTTAGTTTTATTTTTTGTAAAACTATACTCCTGGGTCCCTCCGAACTCAAAATTAGAAAGTAATTAGCCCTTCCCAAAGGATATCTTTGCAGGGTGCAAAATTAGTGTCATATATATATATAGGCAGATTATTCTTACCCTTGTTCAAAATGAGGACAGATAATTTTCGCGCTCCTTGAATCTTCTAAATATTGCAACATTTTACTTTTTTAAAATTTAATTATAAAAAAAAAATGTATTTATGGACTTCCTTCATTTTTTAAGCCAATTCCAATTATCATCTAAAAAAAATAATATATTGTTACCTTAACTTAACCATTATTATTCACTAAAATTACCCAAGTGTGAATGTGGCATAGGTAATTGTTGCTTTTATCTAAAAAAAAAACAAAATCTTTTTCTTCCCCTATTATTTTCGCCTCTTTTTCAACTCACTTATAATAAATTACTATAATTAATATTATTTTTTAAAATTGTATATATTTGAAACTTAATGAATCTAATCATTAGTTAAAGAAAATCATTAACATAAAAACGATTAATTAATTTTTTTTTTGATATTTATACATATATACTGTTTATGTATGTATATATATAATATCAATTTGATTTTTTTAAGACATAACAAAATAAGTTGTATGATAATTTCCCATGGAGGTTTTTAGCTAACCTGTAATTAGCTTACAATTAACTGCTTATTACGGTAATGTATAGTCCGTTTGATAATTAGTCAGTTATTTACAAATGATAAATATGGCCGTCATTGTAATAACAGAGGCCGCTATGGCCGGCAGCCATGTTGGCCTCTAATGGTTTTATAATAAGCGGTGCTCGAACCGGGGACCCCGGCAAAACGGACCGGAGCCCCTGGGCCCTAAAATGGCCGCATCGCTAACGTTTCAATTAGAAGGAAAGATATGACAGTCGAAGAGCCGCGCACATATTTATACAAAGATGTGCAATAAATAGCCGAAGGGGGTCTGTCTCTTGCTGCAATTCTCTTTAAATTGCCCTTGCTTTTTTTTTTTTTCTTCTCTTTGTTGCTCACGGCGGGAATTTTACATGCTCTTTAATTTTCTTCTATTATTCGCTTCTAGCTACGTTCTCTATAAATCTTTCTATTTATTATTTCTAATTCTTTTTCTAATTCGCAAGAAAATGCACTGTTGGATTCAATTTGTCCATGTTTACGTCATAATCCAGATCTCTAGACTGGATCTCTTTTTTTTCCTTTATACTCAATTGAAAGCTTATATTCCAGCAGAAGGATCACTTGTCCGAATTTTCCCAGGGCCAACATCTGTTTATTTACAATTTACAATTAAATAAAGGCGAGAGAAAAAAGAAAAAAAAAACGCTTGGTTTCCTTCCCAATCCTTTATTGCTCCAGACCACGTGCGACGTTTCGTCCTTTTTCTCTCGCCTTTATTTCACCCTGGCTGGTATCCATCCAGAAATAACTACTTAAATCATAAAGTCGGTCATCTCCTTTTTTCAACATTTAAATTAACATTTATTATATTAACTCACATCTTGGAAAAAATGAACTCCAACCGGGAATCGAATGAGTGTCTTGCCTTTTAGGCAGTCCCGCGCTTAGCAATTTTGTGCAATTTTCTATATGCTACCTTGTCTTCATTTAGCGCATTTTTTTTATTTACTTTTGAAAATTGAGGCCTTTTGGCGCCCCCGAAGTCTTGGCGCCCTCGGTTACTTATGTAGGGCGCGGGCCAGTTTCCTGATAAACTTCTGATAGTCTAACTAGATCTTACATCTCCAAATGATCTTGTAGTGCAGTGGCTGCACGCTCGTTTTAAAGCAGGAGAGCCGGGTTCGATTCCCGGCTGATCTCAATATATATATAATAATTTAAATTTAATTAATAAATTTATTAAATTCCACAAATAGATCGAGATATGATTTTTGAGTTGTTTTTTGAGGCTATTTAAACTTCGCCCTTATTTATTTATATTAATTGATAGTTAAATTAATAATATAAATTAATTTTTCGCTCAACTGATCTTTGGTTCATGAAATGAGTCCTCATTTTTTTGATTCTGGAACTCATTAATTTTCACACGAAATTCTCTCATAGGTCATAGGTTGCCTACCATTCTTAGATAAATAATTTTCAAATACTTGTTTCTCCTCCCAAAAAGACAGGCATGATTTTTATTAAATTTCAATCACGTTGGCTTTAATTAAATAATTTAAATAATAAAGTGAAAACCATTAAAATATTATGATTTATTATCCTTTATTTTATATGCTAAAATACTTTTTTTTTTTATGAATAGTTGTTTATTCTTGGCGACTTTTATTTATAAACTACCTATCATTAGCATATTTCGAAAACAAAGGATGAAGCGAAGCTCTTGAAATATAAAACATCCTCTCTTATCTTGATGCATTGTAATTATTGTAGAACAAAAACGTAACATCGAGACCATTTTGTTTACAAAATTAATAGATGTAAATATAATAGTTACTATTTTCTTTAAAAAAAAAAAAAAATTCCTTAAATTTATTATCTATTCCTTCTTTTTCTTAATTAAACTTAACTCTTTGTTTATTTACACTAGAAGTTAACACGTAATCGTAATTAAGTTAAAAATACGTATTTTCTTTTTTTTTTTTTTTTTTTTTAAGAAGATAAATTAAATCTCAAGACATCACAAAAAAATTAGAATCTTTGTTTTGATGTTGATTTTAAGTATAATTATTATTTATTTGAATAATTCATAAAAAAAAAAAGAATACAAACAAATCAGGTGAGATTTAATTAAAAAATAAGAATTCCCTAACTTAAAAAATATAGATTTTTTTTTAACTTCAAATCATCGGTTTGATAAAAAACAAAAAATAGTTGGTTAATTTCACTTTAATTACAGTCGTTGAAGCTTTCCGTTTGAAAAACTAATAAATAATAAGCATTAAAGAGTTTTTAACCCTTCCACTTTTTACAGACAGATAGGGCAGAGGAAAAAAAATAACCTGGTCATAAGAAATGGATTCGTTTCCGGTTTGTTTCAAACTGATCGACATCGATCATTTTGTGAGTTCGTAAAAAAAAAAAAGTCTAAACTTTCTCAGAATATGATAAAATAAATCAATTATTATTATTTTTTTTTTTTTGAAGTTTTCATGATTTCACCAATCAATCAAGAAAAAAATTTCGTTGGATGTGTTTTTAAATGGTTTGAAAAATTATTAGGAAATATTTTTGTGACTATTTATCATCTTATGAATATTTGAAATGGGTACGTGTAAATACATTTATGTAATTTATCGCTATCTTTATAGTAGAAATTTTTTATTTCAATATCCCGAAATTAATAAAATCAAAATTTATTTATTAAAACTGTTTTTATAAAAGATTAGTTGCTTTCAAAATAGTATTTATGAAACTGTATTTCAAACGGCTCTAGATTAATAAATTATCGTATAATATCAGGAAAGACTTAATACTAAGTAATCATTTACATATTTAATATTAATATTTTCAGTCAGAGACTCACACTTGGTGAGTACGAGTTACCCGAAATCAGACTGTCTTCATTTCCATTTATATCACCTTCCTTCCTCCCCTCATCAAGCATTCTTTTTTCTTTAGGAAGTGCTTATTATTTTTCTCAGTTACAACTTTAATCTATCCTTCCTAGCAAGTAAATATAGTCTGGCCGGTTTCGGGATTTCAGAAATCTTATCCACTCTCTAAAAGATTCTCTTACCAAGGCCTTTCACCCTTCTTTTGTTTATAAGTAATTGTGAAGGCAACGCCCATGATTTCATTTCTTTTCTTAGTTAGGAATTCTGAAAGCGACCCCAGTATAATAAGAAAAAGAAAATAGTAAAAAAACTATAATTTCTAAATCATAAATAAATTTTAATTGTTATGCTGTTGTGGCATAAGATTTCATTAAAAATTCCCACCAGTCTTTCAAAGCCTCAACTTTAGGCATAAGGGACGGTGGTCTTCATCTGGGAGCAAGAATGTTCTTTACCTATTATATTTATGTTTTTCTCAAAGGCTCTATACTTTCTTATTTCTTGTCTCTCTTATTGGCACATAGCAAGAACAAAATCCCTTTTTTTAATATAATTGATAAAAATATCTTCTTTTTTTTTATTCAAACGTTTTTGAAGCACTCCTCTTTCTATTATTATAATGATTATATTTTTCAAGAATTCCTTTTTTGATCTTGATTATTCTCAGGGGCCTTAATGTATCCTCCCCCAGGTGCAGAGCATAATTTATGGTTGGTTGCCTTAATTATAAAAAATCAGAACCAATTTATAATCATTTAGAATAACCAGTTTTTGATGTGGCTTAGTGTAACCTATGCTTCTAGAAGAATTTTTTTATACCTCATTTAACTTGGAAAATTATAATATTTTATTTCCATTTATTAAATAGCTAAAGAAGGTTATTTCGGTTTTTAGATTAGAATTGGAATTTTTTTGAAAGCAGCAGCAACAAACGCCTCTACTGCTTAGATAAACAAGTTTAGAATTATTTCTCCATCCTTTCAAATAACATGTTTATTTTTAATGACAAAGAAATAATAATAGCAGTTTCTTTAATAGAGCCCAGAAAGTCTAACACTTCAAACTAGGATCTAATTAGAAGAATTTTTACTTTCCCTTATACGTAGTATAAAGAAAGTAATGTAATCCGATCTCGATAACTTGAACACCCTTTAATGTAGAGCAACCAAATTTTACATGCTTGTATTTCAGCAAAATCGTAGATCTCTCTCAACCTTTGTGCTATTTCCGACATCCGGAATTGGTACTTTATCTGAAATGTTTTTCTAAAAATGATTTTACTGAAAACGAATAAAATGTTATATCGGAGAAAATGATTAAAATTTGGTCCTATACCGATAATCGAAAGTGATCTTTACCTGAGATGTTTTTCCTAAAAATCGTAGTAACTCATCCATACGGTATAAGAAAAAATCGATTCCCGATTTAGACTATTAAAATAAGATTTTTCCAAAATTTTCTCAACTTTTCCATTGGGGGAAAACATTCAAAATGGCGTCTGAAGTTAGCGCATCAACATTTGAGTAATTTCTTCATAACTTCATTTGTATTTGTTCTATAGACTTCAGAGATATAGTAAATTGTTTGTAATTAAACATCTCACAATTTTGATCTCATTATAAATCTTCGACTTAAAAAAAATGATTTTTTAAAATTCGCACTAGATATTTACTTTATCGGACAATTTTACTCATAGCTTCGTGATTTTAAATCGCATTCAGGCCCCAGATGAAACTATTAAATTCTCTAAAACGTTTATATCGATATTTTTTCGTCCTTATTTTTATTATTAATAAAATTAATAAAATGGGATATAAAAAAATTTATAAATTAAAAAAATATCAATTTTTTAAAAAAGTTTCTTTTTGGTTGATTTTTCAAAAATTTTTAAAGAGATCAAATGACATTACAAACAATTTACTTATCTCTGAAGATTATAGGGCACATACTAAAGAAATTATGTAGGAACAACTGAAAAGCCATTTTGAATATCTTTCCTAATTCGGGAGAATGTCTTATATCTTATTTTAGTGTGTAAAGAATATCCAAAAATTAGCTTTCTACTATTTCGTTGATAAAATTTTGCTCATAGCTCCCTCAGTCGGATTTTAATAATATTAATTTATTTCTCAAATGAAACAAATTCGGTTTATATTAACTAACACATTGTATTTCAGCGCTTTTTAAACGTTTTTCATTCATTACATCTTTTTACGAGGTTTTTTCGCGATCCCAGATATTAAATATAAAAATAAATAATTTAGAAGAATCCCGTATCCGCTACATTTCTAGTGTAGTAGGGGATGTTTCCGATTGAACAATTTCGCATTTAATTTGAGACTCGTTTGGTTTCTTGATTAATATGGTGATCCGTCTGAATTGTGTTGGTTGTTTTTTTTTTTTTGTCTATTTGATGGTTCTTTATTTGTATATTTATTGATTATTTATTATATTTTGAAACTTCGTTGGCTTAGCTCGCGAGGTCATTAAAGAGAAAAACAAAATACTATAATTAATCCGAAATAATATAAATTCATATATCCGCTGTTCTATTTAATAGATTATTTTTACTTAAAATGTCATTTAATGAAATACTTAAAATTAAAGTAAGTAAAAAAATCAATTTTTTTAAACTTATCTTTTCTGTTCGCTAACTTTTGAATACTTTCAGAAAAATCTTATTTTAATAAGAATATTTTTTGGCCCATCTCGAAAAGTTAGATTTCTATTTCCAGGCTAAACCCTATATTTAAATAATAAAAAAGAAAATTTTCAAATTAATTATTAGAAACTTAAAAAATGTGTAAATTTTTATTACGTATTTATTTTTCAAGTCATTTTCATCATGTAGACTTCATCCCTATTTAATTATATTAAACCAATAGGATTTAATTAAATTTTATCGTTCAGGCCGGGAAGCGAACCATTAATACCCAGATCATAAAGAACTCAACCTTTTTATTATTTTAACTTTGCCGGAAATAAAAGATTGTTATATTGTTAGTAAAAATAATAATTGATATATAATAGCGAAAAAATAATATATTAGAAAAAAATTATTAAGTGTGAATTTATTATAATTTTTTTCATTTATTAAAAAAAAATGACTAATTCTGAGACATTTACAAATTTTAATGAATTTGATAACAGCCTTTAGAACCGGGTGAAGACGCGATCCCCTCAGGAGGTCAGAATCATGTTCTTATTTTGAATCGCTTATATTGATGACACCTTCCCGCCCCTCCTTTCTGATAGATTTTCATGTTAAAGGGAAATTATTTTTTATATTCGAAATTATATTTTTGATATTTTTTTTCTCACTTATTTACTTACCTTTTGTCCTTTTTTTTTTTGTGTGCATATGTGTATCTTTGATTAACTCTCTCAAATCACATAAGAATGGCTCGATATATAATTTGTTTGATAATATGAAGGCATTTTTATTAAAAAATATTTTTCTTTTTCCTTTTGTTTGTTATTAGCGTGAAATAATCTCGATTCACATCGGCCAGGCTGGCGGCCAGATCGGCAACGCCTGTTGGGAATTGTATTGTCTGGAACATGGAATCCAGCCCGATGGACAATTGCCTTGCGATGCCTGCGTCGCGGGATGCGACGAAAGCTTTATGACTTTCTTCAACGAAACGGGTGCAGGCAAACATGTTCCCAGGGCTGTATTCATCGATCTAGAGCCTACAGTGCTCGGTGAGTAACTGAGCCATTCATTCATCGATTCTCTACATGAATATAACGTAATGGTAACGACTTTTCTAACAAAATGTTGAAACACATCTATCTCTTGTAAAATGGGAGGTATTGTAATCATATAAATTTTGACTTTTTATAGAGCCTGAATATATTTTCATTTCAAGCAGTGGTTAAAATACAAAAAAAAAAATATTTTAATTTTTTAATTTAAGGAACATATTCAGAAAAAATCCTATAAAAATATTAGCTTTTACTCTATTTTTTTATATATATAGAGAAATTCCTTTTGTTTTTGCTTAGTAACGTTTCTAAATATATAAATAGCTATATCTCCCGGGATCAGCCAAAAAATAAAAAGCCTTTATGTGCTTTTAGATCTCGAAGATCATGTTAATATTTTCGTTAAAGCAATCACCTGTATATATCCTTCATTAAAATTGTAATAATATACCTATATTATATATGGTTATGACTAACTTCATGCGAAATAATTTGATCCATGTTCTGATGATGAGATAATAAATTTGTCTCGAAACGTCTCCGAGGTCAAAAAGCGTACAGCATTCATTTTACGTTGATCATGCCCTTCTATATGAGATATTATTCTTCGTAGTCACACCGTCGTATAAACATCTCACTTTAATCTGATTTTGGTACACACTCATCTACAGTTGCTGTTATTTTTTTTTTCTCCCTTTTCTCTAATTTTTTTCTTTTTTTTTATGCAATTTTTCTTGTTCGAAATTTTAATATTTTTTTTCATTTAGACTCCTTTTTATTTATAAAGGCGATCCAAGTTCAAATCCATTTATTAGTAATACTTCCTCCTGGGGAAAGAAACGGGAACCCACCCCAGTACTATTCCCAAGACTCTAGAGTAATCACAACGTGTCTCAAATGATTGAAGCATAAGAAATCTAATGATTCTCCTTTTTTTTCACTTATTTAATTGTTTTCGGAAAGGCAACGATTTGTCCATTTTAGGAATTTTTTTCTGTTAATCATTTACCCTTATCTTCGGGTTTTTAACCTACGAATACTAATACTTTTTTAATTTTTAATAAAAAATTTTTCCACTTAGTATTCCTAAAGCAAGCCTAAAATAATTTAATGATTTTCATTGCGTATTCATTTTTTGTAATATTCATATGAAAACTTAAATAAAATAAAAGTTTTGATTTATTTTTGTTATCTAATCAATATTCATTTAAAGTCTTCTGTATATTTTTGATATCATCTTTGATTTATGATATTTTCTTCATAATTTCAAATTAAGATCCAACTCAGATTCCCTAAGAAGTTTGCAGGTCGGTCAGTAGTATATCTTTCAGGCACTTCTCTTTGATTTTACAACTTTTTTTTAGTCTCTTCAGTATCTGAGGCTATATAGACTCATAACAAAATATTTATTACTATACAAATTACCCAGGCATATTCTTTTATATTAATTGGCGTCCAAATGATTTAAATAAATTTTTGGACTGCCTGGGATCCGAACCCACATCCCTTGACAATGTCTTTAACCTCTCAGTATTCAAAACTTGAAAATAATGAACTTTTCAAGTGATATATTTTTATATTTAATTAGCTTACATTAAAAAATAGTGAGCATATTGGAGAATTAAAAAAAAAAAAAAGGAAATAGGCATTAGATAAAAAAATATAATTTATCCAAACTTCTCGGCCGTAAGTCAAGCCCTCATTGGATGAATGGATTTAATTTTAGGTACAGGCACTTAGGCAATTACGAATTGGGCCCTTTAGATTATCTCCCATTTTCTTATCTTTACGAGAAGACTTGGCAACGTTGAATAATTTTTGCAGCAAACGGGACACGAACCCGAGTTTGTTGTAACTTCAAATCTCAGCTACTTCATAAAGAATGAATTTTTTTTAACACTAACTTAAAGGATTGTTATGAGTGGTCAAAGACCTAGTTAGTGATTAGGCTAAATATTATTAGCTCCTCTTTTTAAATTTTTTTCTCAATCCCCTCTCTCTTGTTTGATACTATGTCGGTATAATAGTAGGCTACTACAAATCTTTTACAAATATAAATTCTTTAAGTTGGGATTTTTATTTCTCCTTTGAGGTTATAGAATTGTTAAATTTAATGATCCTTTCAAAGAGTCATAAGTAGTCATCGGTTATTTAGCCATTAAAAAATGCATTTTAGGCGCCTAGAAAGGCTATAAAAAAACAAAAATTATTAAATTAAATTAAATTAGGCATTTAAAATTGAAGAGAAATAATAAAATAAAATAACAAATTGAAAAAATATTTGGTTTAGACATTTTGTATAATAATAAAAAAACCTCCTCTAAGTTATATATCTCAATAAATATATATTATGTTTTTTGAATTAAATTCAAATTTTCTATTTTTCTTTGAAAAAGGCACTAATAAGCCATTAGGTCTGAAATAGGCCAAAGTAGGCATTTAAAACTTTCATTAGATAACTTAATTTTTCAATATTTGACAAGATTCACATTTCTAATATGGCCTTTCATAAAAAAAATAGACATTTGCCTAAACATCCCAAGCCTAGTCATAAGACTCCTTTTCATATTTGACCCCTACTTTCTTGATGATGATCACTTGTCATTTTGAAACGTCCAAAATATTTTCTATTTTCCATGGAATTAAAATTTTATATTTTTAATTTATATAATCGTTCATTTTATTCAATCAAAAATTAATCTTTAATATGCAAAATAAAAAAAAAAAAATTTCTCGTTGAAAAAGTTGAGTTGTGAACCAACCAGCTGTCGTTAAAAAGGAGGATGAGATCAAAGACCACCTAGGTCTTTACCCTCAAATTATTAAAATTAGGAAAAATAAATGCCTAGGCAAATGTATCTGGAAGGGAATTTTTCTTTGTCTAAGTTGTTAATGAATTCACAAAAGTTCAATCAGCCCCTGGGCGCTCTTCCGTGTGGTCATCCATTTGGAAAACAAAAAAACTGAATTAAATACTAAGCTGTCAACTAAATTTATTTTTCATTCCATCTAAATAAATCCCCAATCATATGGCTTAATTTTTCTTTCTCCGATTAAAAAAATGTTTCGTTAATCAAAATTCAGTCTCTGTTGATGATAGAGGGTTGCAGCCTTTATTTATAAAAAAAAAAAAAAACTTTATTCGGGATGTTTCGGTTGATGCCTTTTAAAAAAGCTAAAAATATACATACATTCATTTATTACAATGATTTTTTAATTCAATATATTGTAAAAAAAAAAAAATTGAAAAATCATAGTAATATAATGAATGCATGATCTATCCCCCATAAAGGAAATTGGATAACCTGTATATTTGGTTTCGTGTTAATAGGAAATTGGAGAGAGCTACATAGAATTCGAAAATAAATTTCATAAAATTTGATGATTTAGAATCTCTTAATTATCTATTAGGACGAATCCATATATGTCCAATTATCTTTATGGAGAAAAGTATATTTTTAGTTATAAAAAGATGGCAAAATGAAATTTATGCCGAAACGTCCCGAATAAATTTTTTTTTTCATAAATACAAGCTCTTATTCCCTGTTCCAATTCTCTTTCTATATAAAATTTTAATTTTAATCTTTTTATTACAACACATTATTTTACAAATCTTTTAATCTGTACGGTTTCATCTATTTCTATAAATTATTTTTTTTTTTTAATTGGAATTTTATTGCAATGTTGTAGAATTAGGGTTGTTTGATACGTTAGTTGTTCAAGAAATGGCGAATTGTAATTCATCGTTTCTATTTCTCATACGAGTGGCTCGCAATCATTTTACCAAATGAGATACATTTTAGCTTGTACTGAATGATCTTAAAAGCCTGAGAATGGATCTAATTAAGGATCGAAACTTGATCGTCCTTGAATATATAGGCTTGAACTTTTTTTCTCCCCCCTCCCCCCCCCCCCTACAACAAAAAAGACGGCCAGTCTGGGTGAAAACGATGAACAAGACATTCACCATTCATCACATGCTTTATTCTACGATACTGCAATAAATTTTAAAATAAAATAAAAACTTTTGGGAAAAAAATTTATATAAAAAGGTGAAATTCTGCGAGAAAAAGCAAATTCTCTTTTTTTATTTTTTTTTTAAATAATATTACAATATAAAATTTTAAATCAAGTTCTTTTTAAATTTGACTCACCCACAATGTATTTAAAACAAATTCACACTTAAAATTTAAGCTTCTTTTTTATCCTCCCTCTCGGATTTAAATAAATTTTTTTAATCGAATAATAAAAATATTATCTCTAAAAAAAATATAATTGTGGATTGAAATTAAAAACAAAATAAATAAATATATAAAAAAAATATATTTCCCTGGAGGGGAAATTTTAATTAAAAAATTAATAAGCTAATGTTTGTTTGCTTTTTTTTTTTATAAATTTATTATTATCAAGGGATTTTCGATAATTTTTAATTAAATACTTTTTTATTTAAAATTATAATAACTATTCTTTGGATTACATTAATCAGACGCAAACAATGTTGTTTAAACTTAAATAAAAAATATGATTAAATAATTAGTTTCAAAAAATTAATTAATTTTTAATTTAAACTTCGATATTGAATATAAAATGTTATGAAATAATTCCTTTTAAGCCGCTTTTTATATAACAGTAATATTTTATTTATTTATTTTATTTTTTCAAAGAGTTTGGATCCGTTTAATTAATTAATTGTTTTTTTTTTTAAATTTATAATAAGTATCTATTTAAAAAATATAATCCATTTATACTTACCAATTCCTCTTCAGCCTAGAGCCGAGGTAAAGCTCTTGCTTCATGATCTAAGGGGCAGCAATTTTTTAAAATCTTATCTGGGGACAGACTTTATCCATATTTATTTGTCGCCAATAAAATAAATATGGATATACTCTAATTGCCCCCAGATGAGATTTAAAAAATTTCCATTTCCAATTCAATATGTCTATATATAACATATATTATACATTAATATTAATTTTTTATATATTATGTTTTAAAATTTGAACAAAATTACATTATAATTATTTATATTAAATATCTCGGAAAAACTATTTTTTAATCATTCTGGATAGTATAAAAAATTGATTTAAATAATTTTTTAGACGAAATTCGAACTGGAACGTATCGACAACTTTTCCATCCCGAACAACTTATATCAGGAAAAGAAGATGCCGCTAATAATTATGCTCGTGGGCATTATACGGTCGGAAAAGAAATTATTGACCTTGTCCTTGATCGAGTGAGAAAATTATCGGATCTCTGCGACGGCCTTCAAGGATTTTTGGTTTTTCATTCATTTGGCGGCGGTACTGGATCCGGATTCACTTCTCTTTTAATGGAAAAAATTAGTTGCGATTATGGTAAAAAGAGTAAAATTGAATTCTCGGTTTATCCCGCCCCTCAAATATCCACGGCTGTCGTTGAACCTTATAATGCAGTACTTTGTACTCATACAACACTCGAGTACACGGATTGCTGTTTTATGGTCGATAATGAGGCAATTTACGATATATGTCGTCGGAATTTAGATATTGACCGGCCCACGTATACCAATTTGAATCGGCTAATTGCACAGATCTTGAGCTCAATTACCGCCTCATTGCGCTTTGATGGTGCGTTGAATGTCGATATGACTGAGTTTCAGACAAATCTTGTACCGTATCCCCGAATCCATTTCCCCCTTGTGACATACGCCCCAATTGTGGGGGCTGAGAAAGCCTACCATGAACAACTTTCGGTGAGTGAAATTACCAATGCGTGTTTTGAGCCATCCAATCAAATGGTGAAATGTGATCCACGTCTTGGTAAATATATGTCTTGTTGTGTGCTATATCGTGGTGATGTTGTTCCAAAGGACGTGAACGCATCAATTAGTATTATCAAAACCAAACGTACTATTCAATTTGTCGATTGGTGTCCAACGGGCTTTAAGGTGGGAATTAATTACCAACCTCCTACTGTAGTTCCCGGTGGCGATTTAGCAAAGGTTCAACGAGCTGTCTGCATGTTGGCAAATACAACGGCAATTTTAGAAGCCTGGCAGCGACTTGATCATAAATTCGATTTGATGTTTGCTAAAAGAGCTTTTGTTCATTGGTATGTGGGAGAAGGTATGGAAGAAGGTGAATTTTCAGAAGCTCGAGAAGATCTTGCAGCTCTAGAAAAAGATTACGAGGAAGTCAATCAGGATACGTGCGAAGGCGGGGGTGAGGAGATGTGAATTTCCAAATTGTATTTTATTTCTTTTTTTTTTAAATCGTAATAAAAAACATAAGAAACAAGCGTTCTTTAATGATCTATATAATTTATATTTTGTCCAAAACAAAAGGTTATTTTAATAGTTCAAGGAAATAGACGAGATTGGAGATAGATCTCTGAAGATTTATGGAGAGTCCGATGTGTCAGCTTACGGAATGCAAACAAAGGGTCTCTTGTGATTTTTTAGATCAGGGTGGGGTTTTGTCTTAATAGAGATCTCACAACATTCCGGTGGAAAGCATTTTTCGACCCCGAAATTTATCATTCATTTGACATTTGTGGTCGATTGACAAATGTTCCGAAATTAAATAGAATCTCTAACTTCTACATAAACTACATTTAATATATATTTATTAAAATATTTTAAATTTTTAAAATATTTCCATTTTTTTTTTTTTTTTTTGAACATTTTTAAAATTTAATTAAGTCCTTTTATTGCTTGTTAGTGTATTTTTAAATTATCTCAAATATTTTTTAATAAATTTCTCTCAACATCAAAAATTTAAATTTTTTTTTCGTTTAATACTACTTTCATTTAAATTTTTTTTGTACCTTGGTGAATGTCCTTCGAAAACAACACTCTTTTAAGGATAACAAATTATTTTTTGATTTAACCTTAAAGAAAATCTAGTATCTGGAGACAAAATAAATCTGTAAAAAATGTATTTATTAGCGTGTATTTTTAATATATATATTTTAAAGCTTGACAAGTTACTTATCAGGTAAATGTATCTTTAATCTGAGTAAGAAACAAAAGAAAAATAATGACATTTTAGTTTAGGTTTTTACACTTGGAACCGGAATGTAAGCTTATAGGGTGTTTAAAAATTAGAGAGTTAAGGAAAATTTCACTTTTTTTTTCTTTCTTTTCGATATCTGAGGTCATGTAGAACTTAAACAAAATATACTAATTATTTCAACTAAAATAATCTAGGCATATTTATATCAATCTAAATAAATTTTTAACGGATGAACCCAAAACTCTTGGCGCACAAAGTTTATCAATATTGAGAATGTCAAAACCTCTAACCTTCTTGGGTTTTAAAATTTGTTTCCAACTTTTGAATACCAATTAATTTAAATAAATAAGAATAAACAACAATTATGGCCTAAAGACAAAAAACATTCCTTGGGTAATGTTTTGATTTCTTAATGCTCTGATAGTGAATCACCACTACTTGTTTTAAACGATCCTCTAGATTCCTCTACCTGGAGAGTTTCGGTTCCCAAGGGCCCTAATGACCCATGTCCCACGCCCAGACATGGATTGCCCTGATTACAAAAACACATGTCCATCCTGGTCGGCTAATAGACCCGAATTTCATGGTCAGGCCACCCTGCTAATGACATATGACACTTATTGCTAAAATTACAGGGTGCCCACCCCCTTTTGCTTAGGCTAATAACAGCGTTCAACTCGAGTAAATAGAAATAAAACGAGCTTAAACATTAAAAAATAATTTCACGGTCATTTTTCTATCCCTGACATATTAAAGCTTTTTTCCCTTATCTAATTGGATTAAATATTTGTAGATAGAGAAAATTTAGATAATTTAATGTATAATTGAGCTGATACCACCTACACGTTAATATTTATTTAATGAGGCCATCATATAAATCACTGTCTCTTTTTTCTTCTTTTTCATTTTGATTTTTTTCAGTGAAATTTTAAAAATATGAATTTTTTAGAAATAATTTATTTCTCATCTCATAATTGAATTTAAGCCGTTCAAAATGGATAGGTTGAGAAAAACATATAGCAAGGAATTTTGTAGTTATTTTAAAGGAAATAAATCATCCTTTTGATTTTATTAAATTTCGGAGAAAATACGTGTGCGGTGCTTTGTTTGATAATAAGATTTTCATTAATTTTGATTCAATAACATTTTTATATATAATCGTATTATTAATTAAAACATATTTTATATATATTATTTTTTTCGTATTTTGTCCCAGAAATTTAATAAAATTCAAAAAGTGGAATTACTTTGACTTCTAAACAATTACTCTGTATGAAAATTTTTTTCTTCCAAATGTTTAATGGAGATTAATTTAGGAATTTACTTTTTTTTTTTTTTAATCTTGGGTCTTATTCAAGTCATTTTTTCAACGATTTCTCCCTTCTTCTTCCTCTCCGCCCAACAATGGAGTTTTTTATTTGATATTTATAACGAGATTTTATAATGAGATTTAAAATAAATATATATATATATACTTTATAATATAAAATGTTGGAAAAATTTTAAGTAAATAAGGAAAAAAAAATAAATTCAATATTTTAAGAAGGAAATATAAAAAATATTCGATTTATTTTATTTTTTTCCTTATTAACTATAATATATATATATAATTACATAATAAAAAAACAGCAATAAAAATTGTAAAGGAGTTCAAAAAATTAGGAATTATATTTTTATTTTTATATTTATTTCATAAAATTAAAAAGGCCTTTTC
Source organism: Anisolabis maritima (assembly GCA_010014785.2). Classification (NCBI taxonomy): domain Eukaryota; kingdom Metazoa; phylum Arthropoda; class Insecta; order Dermaptera; family Anisolabididae; genus Anisolabis; species Anisolabis maritima. The sequence continues at coordinate 3,566 of JAAAKE020093732.1, read as the reverse complement.
AGTTCAGTAAAAAAAAAAAAACAATATATGTGTTACAAATTATATATTTTACTTATTCTCTCCCTCAGTCCTTTGGTTTCAAGCGCTAACGCTGCAAGTCTTCCTCAGGAAGGAGTTCAACAAAAAAATAATAATTATTTCATGAAATAACTGAACTGCAATGAATTAGAATTTACAAAACTTCTATTCCCCACGAAAAAAGTTTTACCAAAATATATTATTAGTAAAAAAAAAGATGTTTAATTTGAGACTTTAAAAGCAAAATGTCACAAATCACTGCAAAGGCTCTATCCTTGGGCTTTTTAAGCCTTCCATTACCTGAGGCCATTTAATAGACTTAAAAATTAATATAATTTAAATTAGTTTAAATTTAAATCGCTTAAATCGGGAATCGAACCCTTAACTCTTAGATCACCAAGAGCCAGAAATCTACCTCTGTTCTAAAGCAGTGATTCCCAACCTTTTTGGCATCAAGTACCGGTAAATTTTAGGCATGAGGTTGCCTACCCTGTAGCTAAAAATATTTTGAAAAAAGTACGATATTTTTTACATCATCTTCATTTTGGTAGTTGTGTTTATGTCCAAAGATGGTCAACTACCAACTGAAGATGAACCAGTAAACCTCTTTCGAAACGTCTCAATTTTGAGTTTTTATTGAGCATCCCAATGTTGTTGAGTACAATTTATTAATAAAATTTGTGATCTTAATTTTTTTTTTTTTTTTTTTTATTTACAAATTATTAAAGGCTAAACGTAAAAATACTCTAATAATAATCATTTATTTTTTCATTATCTAAAATCGAGAATGAATTTCCAATTACTTTATAATTATAAAATATTCAAGTACTCTACCTACGCATCATTGATTTTTTTCTTTTGCAACATGATTGTTTTTTTTTTTTTATTTAAAGATATGACATGTCATTTTAATTATAGAGGTCATATAAATTAGAATACTAATCATCAGCATTAAAATCTTTTTTTTAAATCATTCCTCAATGATGAATGGAAAAATTTTCTAATAATTTTTTTATTAACTTTTGAATAACATATTCTACTCCACCCTTCATTTGTATGGATGGAGTAATAAACTGTATTCATCCTAATAAATACTACCTAAATAGGTTTTAAATTAAAATAAAAAAAAAAATCTTGGGAACATGAATTATGAACTCCACTTAATTTTTCCTAACGAGTCTCTGATAAATGACCCATTTGATGATTTAAACGGTCCATTTTCGGTAGCCGGTTTTTCGGTATTCTCGCGAGGTCTCCTCCTATTGGCTTTCGGGACTCGTTATGGGCGGAGTCTTAAATAAATAAACTTTATTGAGCTAATGGCATGAGTCGCAGTCAATGGGCGTGTGTAGTATCTACCAATCACCAGACACGGATTAAAACCTAAGATTTAATAGCGACGTGTTGGTTTTTTGGTTGTTGTTGTTGTTGTTTTTTCTCCCCCCCCCTTCCCCAGGTGAGAATCCAAACACTCCACGCCTTCTCTTATTAAATGAATAAAATACACACACAATGGATGCCAGGAAAGTTGTCGAGAGCCTAAAAATTATATCATTATCACGCGAGAGAGAGGCGATGCCAGCTGCAGATAGGTTCAGGTTCAGGCTGTGCCTGCAACCTCCCAAAAGCAAATAGGCGCGGCCAAACGAGGAGATAATCTCCGTTCGCTTTTATTAAATTATAATTGAGACGCTCAGGTTTTATGATGGCGAGATAGCGCCTTTTCGTGCACCAGCCCAACCGGCACTTGCAGCACCTTCTCTTTCTTCTTCTTGAATACCAACACAACACCCATCAGCAAATTATTGCCTTAGAAAAAGAAAACAAAATTTTTTTATAGTTCTTTTATTCTCTTTGCCAACTAGAGACATTAAACGTTTTTCTATTTTCTCGAATTTTTTTTATTTTATCTAAGTTCCTATCAAGGCCTGATTTGTTTCTTCCTTTTTTGAGATTCGTAATTCTTCTCTTTTTTGAGTATAAATTTATTATAAGGTGATTGTTAGATGTCGATAAGGCCTATCAATTTTTTAAAAGGTTTTTTTTTTTTTTTTTTTTTGAAATGGTTCTAATAAAATATTTATTCTACGATCAGCTGTTCATCCGAGATCCGAGTTTGGCCTAAGACTAGCATTTCTTCTCTCCTTTCTTTTGCTAGTGCCTTATGAGGCCTCTACATGTTCTAAAGAACTGAACAACGTGGTTGAATAATTTTTTCAAATTATAAATATTTTCATTCGAAATTTGCAAGGATATAGTTTATCTATTAATTAGTTAAGAAGACAATGAGTATTAAGTTTTAAAATAATAAATTTAATCATTTAAATTCTCCCTGTCCCTAAGGGTAGAAATAAAAAGGTCTTTTGATCAAAGAGTGAGTGGTTCGCTTCCCCTCCCGAATGATAAAATCTATTTAAATTGTATTTGCTACCTATTAATATAAAGAAATATGAACATCTATATAGTCTCAGGCGTCAGACTGTCTGTCCGGTTCGATTATATTTTTTTCTCTAACACATCTTATTTTTATTTGTTTTGCGTTTGGGAATTATAAAGAAAGATTATATTTTATTTTATTTTTTTAATTTTTCCCCTGATTTTATATTTTCAGAATTTTTTTTAATCCTAAATCCCATTTCCCGGAGGGTTTTTTTTTATGACTTCGTCATCTGAGCCATATACAAGTAGACTTTGGACAATCTCAATTATATTACTTACAAAACTTGTTATCTAACATATTTATTTATATTAATTCGTTTCCAATCGATTTAAATAAATTTTTTTTCGATTGTCTGGTATCCGAACCTTCGTCTTTTGTCTCTTAAGGTTATCAATATTGACAATGTCAATACTTCTAACCTTTCGTCTATGAGATAGGGAAGAAAAATCTTAACTTAAGAAGAATTTTACTATACTTATTTATTCAAACTAATATAAACTAGATATAATTATATATATATACTTATATCTATATATAATAATATTCTTAAAAAATTCTTAATAGGAATTTTATTATACTTTTTTATTTAATTTAAAATTTATTTTTGATTATGAATTTAAGACACTTAAGGAAAATTTTTGAATTAGCCTTAATCTTAAGCTAAGAAATTATAAAATTGCTTAGAGAAATTTCACTTAAGTAATATTTCTGAGTAAAAGAAACATATATCTTATTTAAAAATATTCCCATTTATTTACATTTTAATTAAATATGAATAAAATTAGGTCGTAACAGTAAAATAATGAATAGACTCAAATACCTGATAGAAAAAATTTTTTTTAGTCTTTTTGGCATCTGGCGGATTGAATCTATAGACAATATATTTATCCAGACATATTTATTTACATCAATTGTGATCCAAATGGTATAAATAAATTTTCATCGGACTGCCTGGGATCCGAACCCACATCCCGTGGCTTTGAAGGATATCAATATTGACAATGTCTCTCGGCCATGGGGGGGGGGGGGGGGAAAAAAAAAAAAAAAAAAATATCTATATTAAAAAAACCCCAAAAAAAGAATAAATATAAATTAATTTTTTTTTTTT
>JAAAKE020093721.1:0-11038 GCA_010014785.2 Anisolabis maritima | reverse complement strand
TAATAATAAAAAATAGATAGGAGAATTAATTAATTAATAGATTTATTTATTTATTTATTTAAACTTGTGGAGGGGGGTCAAACTTAACTATTTTTGCACCTTTGCACCAAATTTTGCGATTTTTTTTTTATTTTGCAAAATATTGCAAAATAAATTTTTTTTATTCTGTTTTCGTACTTTATTTCACCAAAAAGTGCATAAATTCGTTCTTTTTTGCTTGTTGGCAGTTACATTACTCAAATGACCAACTCACAAATGGATTTTCGATTGATTGCTTCAGAGTTGCATGTGCCGTTGTGAAATCTCCTTAGAAATTAATAACTAACCATGTGTTAATCGATAAATCTACATTTGAGTTACTGGCCTTGCAGTGGCCTAACACAAACTAATTTCTCCCAGTTGTAATTAAAGATGAGAAAAAGAAGTCTTTAAGATTCAATTAAATTTGGAAATAACGAAATTTTGAGAAATAAATAAATTTCAGTTAGTGCTAAAAAACAAATACAAAAATTATTTGAATTTTTATAATTGACGAATATTTTTACCCAATTCATAGAGTAAATTTGGCATCAACTTTAATTAAAATATCTTAACTTCTAAATTTATTTGACAGCTTTTTGCTTGACATGTAGATTTATTTATTATAAAATGAATAATATGAGATAAAAGATTATTGCTTGATTATAAAGTAAAATAAATAATTTCATCAACTATTAATTTGAATATATGATATGATCTTTTAGAATATTTAAAAGAAATTTCTCTTTCTAAATAGGATAATAAAAGTTCTGATTTGACAATTAGATAATCCCTTTAAGCTTTCTCTGATGTATTCTTTAGAATTGACATAAAAATAAATAAAAATGGAATTCGATACAGACGGTGAGGAAAGAGATGAGAGCAGAAAAAAAGAACTAAAGTGTTTGGCCACAAGTTTACTGCGAGTGTTGTGTTAATGTGACTCGTTAATCAGACCCTGGCCGTTATGTGGGGTGGTAATCAAAACAAGGAGCAGCCATTAAGTGGCCAACTCCAAACTGTTTGTCTGCTAAATCAAAGATCAAACGTAGTCTGTGTGTGTGTGCATTCCACCAGTAGACAAACAGACTCCGCAACCAACACCAACCAGACACTCTATCTATTATTTCCTATTAAAATACGACAAGTTCAAGATCTAATTTTTTTTTTTTAAACAGTAAGTTGTTTAAAAAAATAAAAAATAAATAAATAAAAATGAAAAATAATTCAATAATATGTTAAATGATCTGTTCATGCTTTTGGACATTATATCCGTTTATTTACGCGAGATTTTTCGCGCAAGAAAACATCATGGCTTTAAACGAAGTCGTCCTGACAATTACCATCAACCGGCACCCCGTGAAGATACTTTATTTCCTAACTCTTCTTCTTATCGTATATTTATTTCTAGCCAGATAACTATTTACATATTTATTTCCACTCGAATTTTTTTGCTAAAAATGATATCCAATTGAGGAAAGATTATCTCGGTGTCATGTTTTCTAAGTTTTATGGTAATAAATTATTTTTTAAAATTCTTTCTGGATTTCCCTGGACAGGGAGGCTGGTATAGAAATTTTCTTCCATTATAAATAGTGAAAATCCAATTTTAAATCTGCTTAGACAGGATATTAAAAAATAAAAGGAAATGATTGAAAAAAATTTTCTAATTTTATTTTAAAAATAGCTATTTGTTGTTGTTTTTTTTTTTTTTTGTATCTAGGAAATATATATAAGTTGAGTCCCTTTGGAATATGAGTTTTTGGCCTACTATATTTATTTATATTTCTTTCTTTGCCCTTTTCCCTTTCATCCAATCATATTTTATAATACAATTTTTTCATTTGGTTCTCTCTTCTCTTCTTTTTTATTTTCATTCATTCTGATATGCCCTATTATTTCTGACGTCTTTCACTAGAATATTTCAAATTTTTTCAAAAAATTTCACATAAATTTATTTTTAGTTTAAAAAGACTATAATAATTTTAATATTTTAAAAACTTAAACAGGTGTTGATTTGCATAAAATCGCGTATCGATAATTGGCCATTCATTGATAAATTTATTGTCATTGTCGGGAAGTCAAATTAAAAAGTCTATTAATAATTCAGAATAATAAATACTTACCTAATGAACTTGGGAAAGTTTGGTTGCCTATCTTGTAACGCGCAGGCTAGATTAGGAAAATCACCTATCGGCGTATAAGTCGACCTGGCAAATTGGAATTTTTCAAGTTTATTTATTTTTTTATTTTTATAATATACTTGTATAAGTTGAATCCAAAAATTGGTTTAAAACATAAAAATTATGACAGTTTTTAAGTGAAATTTTTAGAGATAAATCTAAAAATTTATCTTTTCATTAACTGTTTTCTAAAGAGAAGAGTAATATGTATGAAAATGTTTAATAGATTACGGTGGGTAGGTTGTAGTAAGTAAAATGTCCTAACTGCTGCCAAACGAAAGTAAAAGTTTCAATTTTAAAAATACTTATGGGAACTTGGAAAGCAATAAATTTTGGACCCGGCGTATAAGTCGACCAAAAAAATGTATTACATTTTTTAATTCTGAAAAGTCAACTTATATGTCGGAATATAAGGGATTTTTTCCCAGATATTTTTATTATAAATTAATATACTTACTAATTTTAGATTTAGTAAATTATAAATTATTATTTGATATAATTGTAGTCTCTAAGTACGCAATTTATTTAAGATAGAACGCTCTCAATTATAAAGACTCAGATTTTATTATTACCCAGAGTTTGAATACTTTAGAATAAATCTTCAAATCTTATTATTTCTACTTCTCAGTCCTCTCAGTGGGGTCGGCACAAATCTCAAAATAATGTTTTATGCATTTTGAGAATAGCCACATCAGTATGTTTTTTACTTTTTTGACATTTCATAAAAAAAATTTCTAAAATTCTTCTAAAAATCATTTAAAAACTCGCGGATTATTTTCTAGTTATTTTAGTTATAGTACTAATAGGGATAAGTTAAAATGAGGAAATTAAAGACTCTTTCAACATGTGAGGCCATATAGTTTATAAAAAATTAATTGATAATATAATTTAAATAAATTTTATCGCTCTTGACGGAAAGAATTATGAGAGTATGAGCAAAAGGCTATTAAAATTTTTATGTACCGTAATACTACTATAAAAAATGTCCCATAGTGAACACTTTTTAAAGCAGCAATCCTAGTGGCGGCTTTCTTTTCCCTGATTCAAACCTCCGAGATTCATTATATAGTAATTGTTCGTCTTTCGTCAGTTTATAGGCCTACTAACAAGTTCTTCAATTTTGAATGATCCTATTATTTAGAGTTTCCGTTCATAAATTAAACAACAGGTTGTTGATATTAATCGCAAGTGAATTTGAATGGCAAATCTCACCTCCACAAGACGGGATTTATTGCCATGTGCATAATAAATATTCTCTTCAAATAGCATTCTCCTTTTATAAATAAATCAATAGATGCATTGACTGAAATCCTGTCTTGTTCCCTCCCTCCATGTGACAGATACAAAGTGAGACATTTTTCCTTAAATTAAATTCTTAATTGGTCCCCCCCGCCCCCCACCCTCTATCTTTCTTTTTCGTCTCCCTTAAACTAACTCTTTTGGGATATAAGGCATCATTCATTGGAAAAGAATTCGTAAATGACGGAAAATAGAAATAGAATTATAAAAGAGAGACATTCATACATAGTAAATGTTTGGGAAAGCGCATCATTAGGTGTATAATTATATATATACGGAACTTGTTTAAAATATTATTTTATTTATGGGTCATCCCAGTTTTGACTTATATACTAATTAAAATAATGCCAATTCATTCTTTAAAAAAAATTCAGCTCTCCGTACTATTAGACGGCATTTTTTTTTTCAAATGAAATTGTATACAATTCTGGTATTTTTATTTTTTATATTTATATTACTTTAAATAACTCAACAAATTGTAATTGAAAAACAGGCGCAAATCTCTGGCTGAATTACGACCCACGACTATAATTTTAAATTCCAAAAGACAAATTTATTCATTAAATATAAGTATAAGTATAATATTAATTTTTTAAAGTTTAAAATTAAATACTTATTTTTATTCGCACATTTTGTATTTTTTATTAATGGATTTTAACTAATGAATAAAAATAAGATTTATTGATTTTCTTCTCGAAATAATATTGAGTGGCGATTTACTAGAATATTCAACGTAATAAGAGAACATAACATTGAAAGCTACTGAATAACGCCAACTTTTGGAAACGGCTTCAAGAAAACCTTATGGATGCATTAATTCCTGTTTTTGCAAAATAGATCCAACTCCCTTATGGATTTTTCAATTCATTGATCCAGAACTTTTCTAGAGGCCTTGTCCCTTGGTGCAGAGGTAAAGGTCTTGCTTCACATACCAAGAGTCAGTGGTTCGCTTCCCTTCCTGAGCGACAAAAATTCTTTTTTTGGCTACCAATTGATATAAATAAATAAGGACGGGGTCTAAATGACCGCAGATGCCGAAAAAGACCATTAAAAAAAACTTCTAGAGCTCAATTCACATTCTAAATAATTTCTAGGGAGATTTAACGCATACATGTTCCGTTCTCGAGTGTCCTTAGACAATTAATAAAAAAAATCCATTATGGTGTTGCTCTTTTGTTGTGCCTAGCTTCCCACAGAACGAATTTATACAACCTATGGCAAGAAACACTCAAAAAAGTGTAATTAATACACAAAACTTATTAATTTCAAAGTTTCTTTGTTGATTTTATTTATTTTTTTTTTTTTGAAAATGGATCCATAATATCCAAAAGATCTCTGATGATTAGAGGTCACATGAAACCAGGAAGCACGATATTAGGAGAAAGTGGAAAATCAAGAAGATTTTAGAAGATAATTTTTCAGGTTGGATTTGAATGATTAGAGATTGGAAATTTTGGGAAAGATAGTAGCAGGAAAATATTTCAGTCGCGTGAGGTCTAGGGAACAAACACTGGAATTTATCATTTCTTCTAGTAACAAATTTGGCGACTGCAGAAATAATAAAAATAATTTTTTTTTTTAATTTTTATCTTTTGACATCGGAGGTCATTAAACGTAAATGTACATTTAGTATAAGATAAACATCCATACGTATTTAAATTAATTGGTAGCCAATATAACTTAAATAAATTTTAGGACAGGAAGTGAGTCATTGAAATAACAAATATGATATATAGAGAGATCCCTTTTATTTTCAAATCAATTTTTTTTTCATTAAAACAGGTAAAATTAGATTTAAAAAATTTTAATTTACTTATACTTCATTTAAATAACTCTTGGAATTCCTATTGTTGATGAAGTAAAATTCATAAATCTCCCATTCACTTAAATGCTTGTTTTGCTTGTAAACATTTTAAATGTCGGGTAAATCAAATAAATCGTACTCACAATAGGATATATTTTTTTTTTTGTAAATGTCAACTATATAAATAATAATAATAGGCTTATTAAAAAAAAAAACTCCATGTTACGAATTTCAGTTATCGGTTTCAAATGAGATCGAAAATTAGAATTCCTCCCCCTCAAGTACAGGGAGAATTCGTGATGGACTTGGTTTAAGCTTTGTATTAACATTACCTTTTATATATGACAGAAGCTCTTATTTTATCTGATAACATTAGTAAATGAGATAATATTTATCACATGGAATTCTTATGCAGTATAATATCGAGATTATTACGTTAGAATGAGGAAATCCTAAGACAATGTGCATATATTTGTAGTTTCATCATCAGTTTGTGAACAATATAACTTTCAATAATCCTGGAAATGCACAATCAGTGTACATAAATTTAATTATTTCCGAGTGTTTTTTTTATGACATCCGACAAACACTCTTTGGGACGTTACATTGGGCAACAGCAAAAAGGCAATAAAATGAAAGCGCACACGGTGCACGCTTTAACAGGTTATCGGAGATCAAATGACAGAAAATCCAGACTCAGAACAAATCGCATTTGGATCGGGTTTTTTTATTGCTTGTTATTTTTTTTTTTTTTTTTTCTTTAGAAAAATATCCATTGTATGTGATAATAAAATGTTGACAACATTGTAATTTAGGTTTGTTATGTGCATCTTCTGGCAAATCTCTTGGGAATTCTAAGTATAATATTTATATTAAAATATAATATTAATATTTATTATGGAATTAGAGTGGAGAGAGCAGCTACCAGTTAAATTTGAACGGTTCTTTCAAATTATTGTCCTTTTTAACGAGTTATCATCTTGATGTTTAAAAAATAATATTTTTGAAAGACAATTAATTTATTAAAAAGAAATGTAATATGAATATAAAATTATTCATTTTTAGTTTAGTATATATGAAATATAAATTATTTATTTTTCAAAACTATTAGTTTTTATGAAATACTATCTGCACAACCAGTCTCTGGCGGAGCTTCCACCGCCGAGGGCCAGAAGTTGATAGGAGATTAATTTATTGAATGACTTGTTGATGGAGGTATCTTTTCATCATTATTGTTATGGAGTCAAGTTGAGCTCTTTAGTCATTATAAACTGACATAAGTTTTATTTTAATTTAAAAATACATTAACCCTCTCGCTTGGTGCAGAGGAAGAGGTCTCGCTTCATGTACCAGTCAGAACATCGCTTCCCCTTCTGAGTTACAAAAATTTATTTATATTATATTGGGTACCAATTATTAATAATATAAATAAATAAGGACGGAGTCTAAATGGCCTAAGATGCCGAAAGACTTAAAAAAAATTCATTGTTATCTAAATCAAAGTTTCATCCCCTCCTTAAAGGGATTGAAAAATATTTTTGATCTTTTCTTTATCGCACACATTTCATTTTAGGGGTTGTCCATGACTCCAGATCCTTACTTCCATTCCGGTTAAATTTTTTTTGTCTACAAACTTTGATTGTTAGGCACCTACATTGCGAGTCACTTTTCTCTTTTTTGGCATCTGCTATTCAAAGTTCTCCCTTCCTTTTGGGTATTTTTTTTTCTTATTCCAATAAGAAATAAATAAATAATTTATAAAAAGTATAGAAAACTTATTTTTCGTAACATTAGTTTTCTTATCAAGGTTTGGCCAACTCTTAGATATTATATAATACTTATAATGAATATTATATTATATGTTGTGATCTACTTAAAAAGATTACTTATCCATTCTTATCTTTGGCAGTGGATATAACCTGGCTCTAGTCTCCTACCTGTGTTGGTAACCGAAAGCTATCCGAAATAAGATTGGCGTTTCTTATCTATATGCCAGTCTTTTATTTCTTTAATTTAATTTTTTTTTGAAACTCCCTAGTTATATATATATATATATCAACTAATATCTAACAAATAAAAAAAAATTAGAAAAAATTGAAAAATATTTTAAATAACGAATCTTTTATTTTATTAAAAATTGATTTCTAATATAAACTTAATTACAATTATGAATCCAAGGTAATTAAATTTTTCATTTATTTTAACGGTCTAGAAAAAAATAAAGTTAAAAAAAATGATATTTATTTAACGTAAAATGACTTTCTTTAATAGGAGGAGTGTGTATCTATATTTGTTTGTGTGTGTGTTTGTGTATGTACTTATTAAGGATGAAACGTCTTTTTGAATGAAGGTGAAGGATGGATGGGTCTGACGTCACGGATGACGCGACTAGTTGCACGAAAGACGGAGAGGGGATCAGCGTGTGACGTCTCGGGAGAAGGGAAGGAGGGATTCAAATGAGAACCCCTCCCTCCGCGTCGGATCAAAAAACGGCACGAGTGTATCAAGGTCAAATTCAATGCGAATTAAATAGGATAGTAAAAAAAAAAAAGAAAAAGTAAATGCCTGACAAATCGCACGTACGCAAAAGTAGACACGTTACGAGTGAGAAAATTTGTTGGAATTGGCAAAATGGCAAACTATCATAAATTATTCTCACTTTCATAAATATTATTATATATATCACCGATAGTAAAAATAAAAAACCGATAAAAAAACGGTAGATAGGGATTTATTAACTTCTCCTAATGAATAGGTACTTCCGTTTCTTGTATAGATGAAAGAAAAAAATACTAAATATACTTAATTTGAATTACTGAATGAAAAGATGGGGAATAAAAATTTATTGCAATGAGAGAGAAGAGGAAGATCCAAGACCATGCGCTCCCTCCCCTTCTTTTTGGCTAGTGAACTAAATTCCAATTTGCATGCTCAGAGCATTAAGCTTAGTTGACTCTATAGATAGAAATAAAAATTGTTTAAAATAAATTAATAAAAATACTTCCTCAAAATATGGAAAAAAGTTATTTCCCAATATATATATATGTCTTATCTGAGTATAAATCTTTTGACCTTTATTGAGCCCTGAGCATGTTGTCTATCCCGACCGAAACGTCGACCCAATAGATTTTCTTTTTCTTTGCATCTGTGATCATGTAAATTCCTCTCATATTTATTTATTAATAAATCAATTGGTTGCCAATATCATTTATATAAATTTTATCATTTAGCGGACCACTGACTTTTTAAATGGAGACCTCTCTCGCTACCTCTGGGCTAAGGGACAGGGGCATAAATGATTTTGACTACCTGTCTCTGCACGCGAGATCCTTTCGTATCTACAGTAGTTTTGATTATAAAAAAAAACTTTTATTTGATTTTATTTATGAAGGTAATTTTATGAAAAATATTTTTTTTTTTATTAAATATGCATTATTAAGAAATTGCAAATGCATATTTAAAAGAAATGCTGACTCAGCTTGAAAAGCATCCGGGATGATTTATATACTGCTTATTAAATATATGATTTTCAATTACGTGTACTTTATCACCTGAATGAAGGAGAAAAATCTTTCGTTTGTTTCACAAATACAATTATAAATAGGCCTTTGTACCATTGCTTGCAGAAATTAGTATTTGCTTGTAGAAAGTTTAGGCATTTCAAATTCTAGCATATTTCTTATTATGTAAAATGGACTCACACTCCATGCCTCAAGGTCCGGAGGTCCCCATTTTGATATCGTTATTATAAATGGAATTCGATTGGCGATTTTCTTGGTTCATATCTTTTTTTTTTCTTTCAAATTCGACTAATCCTAAGAGGAGTAACTTTCTCGGGATGCATAAAATGGATTCCCACTTCAATGAGTTGAGAGGTTTCCAACTAGGGGAAAATTTTAACGTTTCAGGGGGAATCGAGATGCTCAATAAATTAAAATAATTGTTTTTAATTTTTAACTATAAGAGGGTAATGTTTTTTAATTCATTTATTTTTTTGTATATTTTTTATATTTTGAATTGTATTTTTTTCGTTAATGTTACCCACCCTCTTTTTTTATTTAATTATTTTTATTTAAAGTTAGAACTTGGCACTAAAAGTAGTAAAAAATTTTATTCTTACTAACTATATATTATTATTTTTACTACAACCTTCTTCTTGCTTGAAAAAAAAAAAGGGGGGGGGGGGGAAGAATTATTTTTTGCACTTACTGAAAAGGAGAATAAAACGAAATCACTTAGTTTCATGTCGTGTGCCTAACAACCAGGCGCCGGCGTTTTAAGGGAGTCGTTTAATGTTTAATTTAAGATTATTTATTGTTTTATTTGTTTATGTTATTGAACAAAAGATTAATTTTTTTTATTCATTTCTTTTCATAAGAAGGCGGGGGGAGAGTACTTATTTCATTTTTTACACACCTTTCGACACGCCGCCGTTTAGTTACGCCACTGATTTCTAATTTTATATTCCATTCAAGGAGATAATAATTAATAATAATAATAAATTTCCAATTGAATGGAAAATGAAAAACTATCTTATGAATTAATTAATATTTGGCCAAACAGAAAATTTTTTTCCAAAGATGAATAATAATTAAATTTTCTTCCTTGAAGCAAATTTTCTATACACTTTTATAATTTTAAGTGAATGTTTATAATTTATTTCCACCTTTTGATTCTTTCACTTTCTTTAACGCATAAAAACTCAATAGATAGATAATTTATTCCTCTGCACTCAGGCAACTTCATAAGATCTCTGGCTTTGTATCTACATCTACCAGCCTCTTAAAGGGCTTTCTTCCTACTTACTACTTACTCTTCGCAAAGTGTATAACATTGAAAGGTAATTCTTCCTTTCCATATCATAAAAACTCCCTCCCTCCGTTCAGTTGCTTAAGGACCTGTCATTTTGGAGTGTTAATTTGATTAAATTTAATATTTTGAAATTATTTTATTTAACTTATTTTTCTGAGGAATTGTGTGGTGTGCTTCGCACCAGATTTTTTTTAAGTCCTCTCACCTCACATACTGCTATAGAAAAACAGTTAAATCTATATTTCCTTGTTTTTTTTTAACACCTTCTAATCGTTAAACATTTAAGCGTTTCATTATTAATGCTTCTAATGTCTTTTGCGAAAGCTAATTTTGATAATTAACGAAAGGAAGCTATTTAGACTTATTAGATTCGTGTGACATATTTTGAAAGCAATATATCGCTACCTGGTCTCCTTCCAGGTCAATATTCAAAGAGGGGTAATAATGATATTTATTCATCCTTGAGTTTAGTCATAGTCATATATTAGTTTTTTTACAATGATTTCGAGCTATCAATCGTTCAATGGAGTTTCTTATTCTCATCGAATTTACGATTAGATTAATCTTTAGGAAAAAATAATAAAAAAATATTTACTGAGAACAAAAAAAAAAAAAAAACAAAAAAGAATACTGAATATGGAGTTCAAAAAAAATTTAAGAGCAGTCACAGGAGGCCAATTTGGGAAAATTCAAAATAAAATTTTAAGAGGGGGAAAAATTGAATGGAGTGAAAATGAAAGGGAACTCGATCTAAAATAATACTTAAAAACAATCAAATAAAATATAGAAAAAAACTCGGGCATAGATTAAAAATTAACATTTTTTTTCGATCAAAAGGGAGGGGGTGGCAAACACGGCATCAATAAGCGGTATTTGTTTTATTTAAAACATAAGAATTATTTTTATTTAGCTTAAAAATGAA